>VOQJ01011638.1:0-19311 GCA_015052665.1 Apistogramma diplotaenia | reverse complement strand
TACCTTTTGGGGCCCAGTGAGAGCAAAAAACCCCCCCACCCCCCGCTTATCAGCCCCCCTAAACCTGCCTGCAGACCCCCCCCCCCCACCAGCTGCAAACAGGACAGCACATTACTATGACTGCATGCACGCAGGCTTGAAATGTGGCAACTATAAGGAAGTCGTGGGCACAGGAGAATGCTACAGTCTCCAGGTAACAGCAGGTTAGATTAAATGTAGTCTGTGTGTAAGCTCAGGTGAGCTGCCAATCAAAGGTTAATGCGCAGGTCAGACAGAACCTCAAACCCAGCCTGTGGGTTCACAAAGGAACCACACAGGCCTGAGAACACGTGTTGGGGACTACTTTCAGCAGCGGATAAATCCACATTTGGTGCTCTGCTGCATATTTGTGGCAGCAGGACACCAACTAATGCAGGGACATGTCACTCAGAGGAACGATGGACAACAATGGAGGAATAACAAGCTCGTGGTGCCTTCTGGTCTTATCATGGGATTTAATGGTAATAATAATCCCAGATGGATCCTTTATGTTTAGAGCATCTGCAGTTTTCCAACCAGAGGAGCCTCAGTCACGACACAGAAACAAAAAGGAAGCTGAGGATGGAGGAGGAGGAAGATGATATTTACACTGTAAAACAGCACGGAGAGCAGGCCAGACTGAGGCAGCAAAAGAAAGAAGATCTGCATCACGCAGCTGCCTTCAAACTTCTTTCTTCACACAGAAGACGAGGCGTTGGTTCTCCCCCGAGGACCTGAATTCCTTGGCCTACTTCCACCAAACAGGCCTCGCCGAGCACTGCAGTGTGTCTTCACACACATGCATCTGCTGCGGCTCCGCTGATGCAGGATTCTTTCTCAGACTATGTTTACTAGGATGGAGCTTTGAACGCTGAGACCAGAACCTGACAGAAGGGGGTGCACTGGTCAAATCGCCTTTATTACCTTCAGAAACGTGAGCTCGCTCGTGTTGGTTGGTGGGCCCGTCTTGCTTCCTCCTCCTGAGGAAATGACTTCACCAGCACATCTTCGCCTGCTCGCTGTGGTCTTTGTGACCAGCTATTGATAAATGTTCCCTTTGTGACAGATTCTGTGATGGGAAGCTGGGGATGCAGTGAGGCTTCTGCAGCACACAGAGGATGGCATCGCGTCGTGTTTGCCCCCGTTTGGCTAATTGCTGTGACACCGCATTGCTTCACTTAATCGTGATTCTTTTATACATTTTTATTTTATTTATTTATCATTGTGCAGTTTTCAAATTCAGGTTTCCCCCTTAAATGTTAATCTGCCTTCACTTGCTGCACTTTGGCTCGTCTCCTGCTTTAAACGTGCCAGAACAAACAGGAGTCACATGCACAGCCTTACTCCCCAGTAAGAAACTGGTTGGATAGGCCCGACTGGTATCAATAAAGTCCTCGCTCTGCCTGACCCAAAGGCCCCGCTCCTGCTTTCATTGGACCAAACTCTGGGTTCAGGCCACAGCGACACACTGATGCAAGAAAAAATAAAACTGCTCTCACCACAACTCCAGCTTCACTCTCCTGCCGTCCAGAAGAATAGTGGTGGTTTTGTAGTCGATACCTGGGCAGGAAGAGAGAGACGGGCATTAGGCACATTAGGAAAAGAATAATCAGGTTACAAGGCTGCAGCGAGAGGCTGCAGGAAGTGACTGATCACCCTGAACACTTAAAAGCCGTGCATTCAGGAGCAGCACGACTCGTTTCATTGCTCTGACTGTTTCACACCTGCAGCACGCAGGCTACAAACTGCATTCACTACATGGACTTTTATGTCTTCAGCTACATAAACATGGAGTGTAAATCTCTGCTGTGCTGCTGAAATCAAAGCCATTAGGATTCATCCTCTGGAAACCATGAACGCACAGACTATTAAAACCTCTGCAGGCCGTTAGAGCTTCATCTCTACAGCCGCCAAACTCCCTTCACTGTTAACGTTAAATGAGTGAGCAGTGCGCCGTGACTTCACTGTGACCTGTTCAGCGGGACGGAGGCGGCCCCCACCAGCTCGCTCTGTTCTGGCCTGCTCAGCTCCGACAAACCTGTCAGACCGCTACACCTGCCGCTCCACGTCTGGACGTGTTCCTGCGGTTTGCACCGAGTCTGCCACCACCCGAGGCCACACAGGTGAGCACTGAATGATCTGTTTCCCACATTCAATCAGATGTTGATCTCTCTGATGTGTTGTCACCAAATCGCCGAGCCGATGTCTCAGGACTGCTGCCAAACCAAAGCGTGGCCACAGATCCTGGATCAGGTTAATCACAGAAGTGTAAACATTGACTTTCTGCATTCATTTATTTGCCAATAAAAGTCTTTGAAACGTATGAAACTCTCATGCCTGTATCACAGGAACATGTGAGCCTTCGCTCCTCAGCCATTACTAACTTTAATGAAAAAGACAACAGCTCAATCAAACGTTACTGCATCAGCCTCCGGCGGTCAGCAGCTGCTGGCTGACCACATTACCAATATCTTCCAATTTTCCTGGCAACATAAAACTGCTGCTGGGCTGAAGCGCTGAGCTCAGCGAGGCTAATTGAATCGGAGTGAGTGCAGGGCTGCAGCGAGCGCTTCCTTTCCTCTCGTTGCCAGGGCGCACTTAGGACACGCCAGATAATCAATAGCTTCTTTAATGTCTCAGCTGAAAACAGCTGCTTCTATTCTGGGAATGGACTCAGTTTGTGGGGGAGACGTGTGAAGCACCAGGCGTCCAGCTTTTCTGCACACTGTGTCCGAGAGCGCCTCATCTAAACTTATACACAAGCTAAACCCTTCACAACAAAGCCAACATGCTGCAGGGACGTGTGCAGCTTCGGTCTCATTCATAAGTCCAACATAACAGGAAAAATGCAGGTTGATGCATCATATTTCATTTTAATGAGCGGCTCCATCTGCAGACATATCGCATTACCGGCACTGACCGGGCTGCAGGAAAAACCTGATGAATCACCACGTCCCAAATGTCTCTGACACCTGCGATGATGCTGCAAAGCTGTGAGAAGTCTGCAGAGGACCTGAACACAAGGCCCCACCTCATCTATTGTTGTTATTAATACGAGCAAAAAGGCCTCTTCATTCATAATCTCACAGCATTTCACAGTGGAACAAAAGTCCCCGTGGATACAAATTTCAGTAACCTTTAGGTCACGTACCTGAATGTAACACTGATGTTAATGATGTTGGTGCAGCTTCGCTCAGACTGGCCCACCAGTCAAGGAGCAGATGGAGGTACATTCAGACACACACGTACCTCGAGTGGTTCAAGTTATGTTTTTGGTTCGGACACACGGGCGGCCTCGGATTTCACACACATGTAAATTTGGTAACCTCGTGAAACACCTGTGACACCTTCACTGTCACCCTCACGTGGGTGAAAAGCACTCGATGTTCCGAGGATCAGATTTTGTTTGTTCCTCATCTCCAGCGCGCAGAGAAAGTAACACCATCATATCCCAGCAGCCGCAGCTCTGACGTGTATTTTAATGCAGAGCTGTAAATCCAGCAGCTGTGGCAGCACATCCTCGCTGCAGGTCCTTCATCACTATGACATCATGATGTTATGAGTCACCTGCACTCGTTACCAGCTGCCGTCACTTATGCACACAGTGTAGCTTCACATACAGCACACATATGAACATAAACATCTCCACCCTGCTGGACCGAAGCTGGTGGTTCTGCTCTGATTGAACCCGTTTCCCACCTCATTACTGATACGACTGATTGCTGCCCCGACCGATGACCCAATCATCATGTGCATGAACACCAAAGGAACTGCAGGTCTGGACTGCAGGAAGTAGTTTGTGCATTTAAAAACAACAACTCAGGACTGCTGCCAGTTGACTGGATAATAAATCAGGTGTCTGCTGCTGCCCTGCTGCCAGGCCGGCTCCTAAACAGCCTCTAAAAGAGGAAGCAGTCCCATTCGATGAGACGAAGATCAAAAGCCTTCAAAGGGCTTCATTAAATATGGAGGCCAGAGTGGATCGCAGCTTCGATGGGATGTTTGTGCAGACGGAAGCTCTGCTATTGATTTTCATCCCTCTGGCAAAGACAGGCTGCAGCGCCTGCGAGGACCCTGAATATTTCAGAAGGGAAAATCAGGACAGAAGGACAGATTTTGATTGGATAACGCTTCCTCGGGCTGTGATTCGCTCGCTGTCGGATTTGGAGGTGCCAGCTGGATAGACTGGTGTGTCACAGTTCCTGCTCTGTGATTAGTTTGTGTGCTTTATTGATCATAAATCACAATGGCATCAAAGGCCCCGCAGAAAATGCAGAAGGACGTCTGAGGTGCAGGAGCAGGAGACGCCTCGGGTTTCATTATGATGCAGATGAGAGATGGAACGAGTCTCCAAAGCCTCGTTCTGTAACCTCTAACAGGTGACCCTTCCACCAGCAGGCCCGACAGCAGAAGGCAAACAGTCCCGTTTTCAGACACAACAGTGATCAGCACATTGAAACCAGATCCGGGAATTTCCCAACATCAGTGGATAAAGTAAAGGAAATCTTAGTGTTCACTAAAATGGCTTCCATCCTTGCTGGATGTCATTAGTCTGGTTTCCTTTAAATACATCCCACGGGAGCTGGAATAACTGCGTTTAGGCTGAGCCGACAGGAGGAGGAACGTTCCAACCTTCAGGAGCTGGAAGAGTCGCAGATTTGATCAGATGATCGCAGAGGCTGACTGCTGGAACACAGGCTCAGCAGTTCTGCTTCGCAGGCCACAGCCATGCCAGGCTTTGGCACAATGGCATTTCAAAATAAAATTTCACAGAGGAAGGAAGAACAGGAGTGATGTGCAACTGCCAGTTAGTTCTTGTTAGCGGCACAGCTGCTGCAAATGAAACATTTCTAAGAGGATTTGAATTGATTTTCTCTGATCTGAGATATGCTGAGTCATGATAACAGCGGCCTGTTTTAACGCAATTAAAGCAAAGTCGACTGCAAAGATGTTTCAGTGCATCAGTTAAACCAGTGAGGCTCTTAAACCCTTTTTTCCTCTCAGCGCACAACAATGAAATACTTCCCGAGGGCTCGACCGGGCTCGGCAGTCCGTCAGCATCAGCATCACATCCACACACGCTCATAACCCTCACTCATGAGCTTTTATTGCATTAACATAACGTGTGGTTGGATTAATATTAATGAACTCGTCTGCTCCACTCCGTGTGTGAGGAGCACAGCGAGGCCGAGAGCAGGGAAAGGAGGAACTAGTGGGGCCATAAATAACATTTTCACTTATCTTTGGCCTGTTTTCATTTATTATTTTACTAACAAATATAAATAAACCTTTATTTTGTGTACATAGCATTGCAAAATGACCAACAGATGATCAGTTATTACCTAAAATCTTTAATGTTTTGGAATCCAAAGTACAGATTGATAAGGAAACTATTTCAAGAACCTTCTTTGATGTTTTTAAAGGTTAGTCGCTGTTAACGAGCCGTCTCCAGCCCAGCCAGGCTTCTGCTTCCCTACCTGCAGGTCAGCAGGTTCCTGTTGTGGTTGGAGAATTTACATTACAGTGCACCAACTACGCATGCCCCCCCCGGGCGGCAAAGAAGTCTAACAGGAATGACTACTCGGCTGTCGGGTCCCCAACAGAGCACAACGTTCACGTGCTCAGCACTGAGGGGACGAGTTCCTGAGTGACAGGCGTCACCACTCAGACAAAACCTCCACACCAGCGCTGGTAAAGGAGAAGAAGTCAAAACTAGAAGCACAGAAATCAACTCGTTCTTTTTGTTTTGGTCTCATCTGTTCCAACATCTGCCTCTGTGCGACCTGCGGCTCTCCAAGCGTCACTGCTCATGTAAGCTGGCAGTAAAAACCAACACGCTCCTCCGTGTCGTCACCCAGGTCGAGCCAGTATGACGAGCCCCTAACTGCACCATCACGGGCTGCAGCTGCTGAACTTAGCCGTAGGTTCTGTTCAGTTTTTGATTAAAATCTGACGGTTTTCACGTGTTTAAGGACCCCACGCTCTGTGTGCAGGAACACATTTATACATGAGACCTGTTGAGCTGCAGCTTACTAACGCCATCGGACAAACTTGTGCAGCAAAGTCACGACTGCGGTGGGAAACGGCATGTTTCCAGTTGGTGATGCAGATAATCTGGTCTGTTTAACCCTCCTGGAACTGCAGCTAGTAGATCACACCTGTCCAATATTTCAGTTACACCTCTCTGAGCTCCTACACGGAAGGTGAGACCATCTGACCTCCATAGCAGGGTGGACGATGCTCAAAAAGAGCTGATGTTGCTAAACTAAAAACACGGACAGGTCTGTTGTTTAACAGCTGGCCTCCCCTGAAGGTGTTCAGAATAAGAGGAACTAGACGGACTGAAGAATAACCTGCTGTTACACTGACACCAGGGAAAGCATTGTTCAGCTATTTAAATTAGCCACTATGTGCAACAACAATGCACACATACATCCATGACGTCTGACTCACTTCTGTGTTGTGAGGTTTAGTGTATGTGAATGTGCCATTGTACGCGCCCCGCAGCAGCGTGCACAGCTAGCATGTTCAGGACTTCAGTGATGAGCCAGCAGGAGCTCGATCAGCTGAGGCAACGGTGACTCACCACTACTGTAAGCGTAAGGGGACTCTGCAGATCCGTCCTGCAGGCTGTCCAGGATCTCGCCTTTGCCCACGTCGCTGTCTCCCACCAGGAGGAACTTCAGCAGGTAGTCGTAGCTTTTCACGGGGCTGCCCTGGCTGCCCATCCTGTCTCACATGGAGGTCAAGGGAGCAGTCACTGTGAAGTTGATGGGGAAACCAAACAGCACCCTTATGTGTTGCTATTCCCTGATCCCAAACAAGGTCTGTTGTGCCATGAACGTCTCCAATGAGGGTCTGGCAGTCTTTGTTTCGCCTGTTAACAGTCTTCAAAACTGCAGGTAGTTTAATTTCAGACAGAAAAAAAGGGGGGGGGGGTGTCACAGTCTCAGAGGAATGTCTTCTTGGCTCCCAAAAATGTGGTTATGAAAAGTAAAACATTCTTATTATAGCTTTAGGAGGAAGGAAACTCGCACTGACAGCTTAAAATACGCTAAAACAGAAGAGCAAAGACTTTTCTTATCTTTGTAAGGTTAAAGACTACAGCAGATATTTAAAGTGTAACTGTAGGATGACTGCTAGAGCTGCAAGAAAAATATGCTTATTGTCTGCAGCGATTTTAAATTAAGCCTGGCAGCTATTGCCTAAATTCAAAGCGCATATATTTTATGATACAGCTAACAAACACAGAGCTGGAGGGTGACTTTTTGTTGTCATTTCAGAGCAGCTTTCCGGCTAACAAGAGGCTAGTCCCAGCCCTGTTAGCTAGCTTAGCTATTATCCCTGCTGCCGCTATCCCGGACAGCTGAAACAGTAATTACCTAACGACACCACAGCGCTAAATTTAGGCATGCACAGGTGAGTCTTATGAGATATATTTCCACTAAACAAAATAACAATATTGCCATGTAACGGGCAGCTAACCGCGGCTGAGCTTTAGCGGAGCTCTGTGTGATTTCAGGCCGCCTGGATTCTTTCTTCAGTCCGGGATCACAAAGATTCCACAAACTTCAGTGCCAATCCAGAAATTCCCCGCATCTGTGGCGGGATTAAAAGGCCGCGGGGTATCTACGTCCAGTCCAGATCTCCGTGGGTTCGGTCAGTCCGTGCTGTTTCCATTTTTCTCCATTATCCTCAGTCATAACAACAGCCCGAGCTCCTGAGCGCCGCCCGACTGCTACAGCACAACTGAGAGAGCGCAGCGCTGACAGCTCTGACCCCCTCTGCTGTTCGCGCCCACCCACACCAACTCCCCGCCCACCCCCGCATCTGATTGGATGTTGGCACCGCGCTGACGTGAGCCGCGGCTCCCATTGGGCAACGGAAACACCCATCAAAGATTGCGATCAACAAGGCGCAGATGGCGGTGAAGGAGACAACAAAGATGATTCATTTCTCCGCGAGTGTAAACAGAACAAAGGCAAAGAATGTGCACAACGTGATCACGTGGGACAAACGGGACGAAGCGCGTCAGCGACACCTGTACTGTCACCGAGGAGTCCAGAGGGGAGGCGCAGGTACGTAAATAAATGGTATACATTTATTTACCTTTCGTTCCCACATTTATACTCTGAATAACTAAACTGTTACAGTGAAGTGAAAAAATAATACAAATAAATACATTAATGCATAAATAAATAATCTATGCTACTTATTCATTTCCTCTTGTTCCTTCACTCATTTGTTTATTCTGCTTAGTATGTATATAAAATATAAAAACGGTGATATATTAAATAAAAAAGGGCCACAAAGTGGAAAGTAATATAAATAAATAAATACATAAACATGAAATACATAACTATTGTTTATTCATTTGTTACATGTAAAATGGAAACAAAGTAATGGTGTATAATGGAAATGAATACATAAATGCATAAATAAATCCATAAAGCCAAATAAATGGGAAAATGAATACATTAATTTATATTTAATGTTCATCTTGCTGCTTTCACTGTCATAGTTATGTAACCCCTGAGTCACTGAGAGTCTATTATTAGGTTATTGGGCTACCACACCTGTGTGTGTTACTTTCAGATAAATTCCACTGGATTATTATCACTACACACTTCACATATTATTATGTAATATTTGACAGCACAACATACATGTTCGTTCTTCTTATAAACAGACATTTTATGCAGTACGTGTATCATTATTTTACACCAAAATTCTAATCTTTTTCAGTTTTTTTTATAGATATTTGATTGGCACCTTTGTCCCTCCATACACCTCAGGCCTTTATGATAAACTCAGATCATCTTTGTGGGGGCATTTGAGGAAATCCCGTTTGCCTTCATGTAGTCTATATGAAAAAGAGAATCGGCTCAGTTTAATCTCTGATTATGGGCGCATAAAGCAGGCCAAGGTCAGATTAGAAGAGATGAAAAACTGCATCAAACCTTATGTGACTCATTAGATGTTACTTCCTGAAACGTTGGGCTGTTTTTGTTCCATGAAAACAAAAAATATTTAAAACAATAATAACTGCATGCAATAGGTCCCTGCAGTGTCATAAGCTGCTCTGTTATCAATCACACATCAAATTCCACTGATTACAGAGGAGGAAAACACATTTGGACCAGTTTACAGTATATTATTCATGTTGCGTAACCACAGCAGGAATATTGTTATGAAATGTGATGTTCAGTAGTGGGCTGAGAGTGTGTTTGATTGCATGTGTGTCGGGCCTGTTTTTATAGCACCATGACTCATTTCTCGCCTCAGCCTCCTGAGGAATAACGCCTGTGTGCATCATGAATGAAGAGTTCTGGCAGCAGCAGCTTGAATGAGGTAATTTAAGATAAAATAGGGATTAAAGTGTATTTACATCTGCTATGGATCATAATTATGCTGTTCATGCAGAGAAACTTTTAACACTGGCTGAGCAGTGCAATAAAAGCTGTGCAAAACACGCTTTTATTCTGAAAAGCTTCAGATCATTTCTAAGTTTTTTCAATAATGGCTAAAAGCATATCCTGCTTTATCTTCCTTTTTGACTTTCAAAATATAGCCATCACAGTTACAGACAGCAGATATTTAACACAAAGTGCAGCAACAGTGTCACCAGGAGTCAAAGCACCACAATGAACCGCCTGGATTGGTTCAACAGTTACACCAGACTGGATTAAAGCTCTACAGGTCTGCAAAGGTGTTCCCGAGTAACTCCGTCACTCATTCACGCCTCAGTGACCAATCAGGGCTCACAAAGCTGTGCCATCATGTGCTGCTGCGCGTGAGCAGGAAGTCAGACTGCAAAATGGGAAATAACCAATCCTCTCCTGACTGTCTCCATTCATACCTACTTCTCTTTGCGTTTAGCTGATGAAACCATGATGACACAGTGACCTCCTCCAGAGGTGCAGAATAACCAGCAGTCACTGCATCATCAGCATGTTTCAGCTTAAACATCTGGATCATTTTTCTCAGCAAATAAAACACTAATATTCATCACATTTTTATCTGGATACTTTGTGTCTAGTTGCTTGATGTATTCAGAAACTTTCAAACTTTGTAGGTCCATAAAGTTTCCTCCTGGCTCAGCGTGACCACCAGAAGCAAAGCGAGTTTTCCTACAGAGGGAAGAAAATGCTCAGATTCATCACTTTTTTTTGTCCAACTTTTAATGAAAAAGCTAAATTTAGTCAAAAGGTTTCATTAGACACACACACACACACACGAGGCACATTTAAACTTAAAACAAAGACAAATGGTGAGAAAACAGAGCCGGAGAAACACCAGCTTTTATGGCAAAGTTCCAGCATGGAGGACAACAAAAAGAAAAATCATTTAATTTAGACTAAATCTCTTTAAGATTAAAAATACAAACATTTAAAAGAGGAAAAATAAATCAGTTGTCTGGTTACAATTATTTAAAGTTATATAAAGTATTAAAAATCCCAGCTGCTCACACAGTCAGTGCAGCTGTTACATAAACACATCGAATAACACCAAGGCGGTTAATATAAAGTATAAATTTATGAGGCGCGAGCACTGACACAGAGCGGCTCGCTGCGGACAGTCCGCAGCCACGCAGGGCGGCTCGCTGTGGACAGTCCGCAGCCACGCAGGGCGGCTCGCTGTGGACTGTCCGCAGCCACGCAGAAGGTCAGTTTGTTGCTCCGTGATGTCGTTCTTTAACACCTTTAATGTTACATTTAAAGTTTAATTGAACTTGATTTGATGCACATACAGTGCAAATAATATAAAACTATTTTATGGTTATATATATGTGTTAATTTAGGGCAGCTGGAGCTGAACCTCACACCGGTGGTCTGATAAGTGTGTTCAAACACAAACGTTACACAGTCAGAGGAAAAGGCCCACAGGGCTGTGAGCAGTGAAGAAGTAAGTGCACCCACAGAGATGGAGGTAAGTAGCAGGTGCTGCTGATTAAATACTCGTTGATGAATTGGTCATCAGTAAGTGTGAGCACCTGTGTGTGTGAACACGATGGGGATGAGGACCTGGACCTCCCACAGTCAGAGCCGACCATGAAGGCTGCAGCTGAGGCTGCTAAAGGAGGCTCTACACTAACGGGGTGAACGCTCCTCTTCACGCGACAGGAGAAAAAACACTTCCAGGTCATCTGCAGCCTCCACTGCGGAGGTCCAGCCTGACCTCCTGCTGCACTACATCAACCTGAGGACAATGGCACAGGTAGACAAATCGCCTATTAAGCTAAATTACAGGTAAGTTTTTGCTTTTTATGGCCGGTTAAACCTCACGCAGGAATGTTTTGGTCCCTTTTCTTCTGCCTTTTAGTAAACCTGTGAAGTGGAGGGAATGATCATTTTACTCTCTAAGTGCCTCCACAAGTACCAACAGCCACTTTATGTTCAGTTCTTAAACCAGCCGGATGAGACTACTTGCTGGTTGTGTTTCTAGTATCCATGTGAGCTCATTCATTCTTCATCCACCTTCAGGCTGAGGCGATGACTTGGCAGCTCCAGGCGGCGCTCTCGGTGACGTTCTTCCCATCAAATATAAAAGCATCTCCCGAAGGTCGTCCGTCTGTTTCCTGTCTGTTTCTCCTCTTTATTTATTCAGTCTCTTCCCCTTCCCCCGCTCCCTCGTCTCTCCTCTTCCTCCTTCATATTTTTGGCTGCCGTCTCTCAGTCAGTCTTGGTACTTTTGTGCCTCCAGGGGTAAATGAGCTCCCCGACAAACAGCTTCTTGACGAGGGCGACCCACGAGTCTCTGGGGTAGCAGCTGTAGGTGGGGGTGCGGTAGGTGTGAACCACAGTGCTGCACTTTAGAGGGTTAATCTGAGGGGAAAACATCACATTACTGACTGACTGTAAGGTAGGTTAAACAATAAAAAAATGCAGTTCCTCTAATGTCCACTAGAGGCCCCAGTCCCCATAGACTCTCAGGTGCCTCCACGTGTGAATGTGTCAGACAGCTGAGGGACCTACGAAGCAAACTGTGACCCCTTACCTCCATCAGCAGGTGGAGGGCGGTGCCCGGCTCGTCGCACAGCACCCTGAACTTTACACCTTCTGAAAACGCGCACAACACAAAGCCACACAGTAAAAATCACCACATTTACTCCACGGTGTTATTTAAAGATGTCGCGGCGGCGTACCTGCCAGCCTGTAGGACCGAAAGACGCGGAGCCCCACAGCAAACAGGGGGAAGGAGTTGATGAAATCCACGCTGAGGTGGAGGACGCCCTGGAACAACACCACCACGAGCCGGAGCTACACGACACAGGGACACGCAGGGGTCAGAAACAAAGCCACCCTGCTGCAGTCACACTCGCCGCAGCTTTACTGGCTAAAATCTCAGCACAGACTCATCAGAGCAGATTACAAGGACGCCGTCCACCTGCTAATTAATCATTCTGGGCTACACGTCCAATCACAAGTGAGCATCAAGCTTCACCTGTGACGCACACAGACACGCCCAGAGCGGATTTTAAAAGGTAAAATGCTTCGTGAAGCTCGGGCTTACCAGAGTGAAGACCAGGTAATAGAGCGCAGTGGTGGGCAGCAGGAAGAGCAGGATGGTGAAGAGCAGCGTCCCAATGAAGAGCTGCAAGAACCACAAACACAGAACACTCACAGTGAACCCTGAGCACTTCCCTCCTCTTCAGATCAACCTCCAGTCCAATCAGGACAAGCGTCCCTCTAAAGGGGGCGTGTCAGCTGACGCGTCAGTGTGACGACTCATATTCTACAGACGGCACGAAATCGGTGCAGGTGACGCTAACCGTTCCCATGATTCACTGCTCTGGACTGAAGCAATGCTGGCAGAAAGACGGTTCCCCTCCAGGATCCTGGTTCTGTTGGAGGTTACTTCCTGTTCAAAGGGAGTTTTTCCTCCCCACCCTCGCCAACGGTCACTCACAGGGGCCATGTGATTGTTGGGGATTTCACTCCAATATAGAAGGCTTTTTACCTTATAATATAAAGTGACCTGAGATGCTTGTTGTATTTTATTAATCATATTTGAGGGGTGGTTCTATACATGTAGATGTTATGAATCAGATTTATGGATCTCTTCCTGATCATTTTGAGAGGCGTTTCCACAAACTGGCCCGACAGGTGAGGCATGTTCTAGAAGAACTTTGGTAGCAAAGGTGCTTCTGTGCGTTACCTGGTCCACGTCGTAGGAGCAGGAGTCCACCCGCTGCCGCAGGACGTTCCACTTCTTCCCTCTGAAGAGCCTCCAGAGCGACGAGAGCCCGTAGATCTTCAGACAGTACAGCCTGCCAGAGACAAGCAGCCGACTGACTGAACAGGTAAATATCTGACATGAAGTCAGGCTTTCTGGAAGAACTCCGCAGAAGCCTGTTAGCTGCTGAACTACCAGCTTTATGTGCAGCAACACTGACAAATAATTTGAAAAGCTGCTGCAAAGGAAGCACGATGAGCTGTAACAGAAGCACTCGTTAACGAGAGGCTGCCTGGTAGAGACAGAAGGCAGCAAAAGGCTCCTTTTGAAGCACAGCGAAGCTTCTTCGACTTTTATCTTCTGCAGAGCTGAACTGTCATCACAGCAGGAGGTATTTTTAGACCCGAGCGCAGATTTAATAAAGAGAAATCTGACAAAAGGCTCTCAAAGTGAAGAGCTGGCAGAGCATAAATATGTGAGGAGGAAAATGGGGAATATTTCACTGTGCACGGTGGAGCGAAGCGGAGCTATCTTTAGAGCAAATACATAATTTAGTCAGTCCTCCAACTTCATGAGTGCTCAGACTCCCATCACGCCACACGACTGCGACCTTATGTCTCCTGGTTAAAGCCAGAAGGAGGCAAATGTAGAGTTTAGGAAAGATTCAGGAAAATTAAGACCTAAACTCGTGTTTTAATACCCAAACAGGCTTCAACATTGACATACAAATGATTTACAACACGACTCCAAAGCAGAGCTTTGTTGAGCGTTACTCTGAAGCAGGAGCACAGGAGTGACAGCACTTCACTCTCATTCATCAACCTATGATGGAGTCACCCGTTCATCTGCGATTTGGTGTTAAACTCATGCTGGCAGCTTAAAGGCTCTACTGGCTTAAAACGTGGCTGAAGGTGGAGATGAGACTGGCACCCTAACGTGACTTCACAGACTTCAGGACGGCGCTCAAAGGGAATTCAAGCACATTCACGAAAAAGGCCCCAAAACCCACAACCACGCTGAGAAACCACCGGTGTCCCTCGGCCACACTGCCTCCACTTCAGAGCAGCATCAGTACCACAGGAAACATCACTGGCTTCCCGCTTCCCTCCCTGGAGGACATTTACAGCCGCTGCCTGATGAGGAGACGTTCTCAGGTCTTCACTTGTCTTGTGGGAGGTGCAGAGACAGAACCGCCGTCACACTTACCTCCGGAGAACCACGAAACGTGTTTCACTGACCCGTGATGTCTGACAGAGGTGACAAACTAAAGAAATGAGGGGCGAAAGAGTCTCTGTACTGCATGAGAAACACCAGCAGACCCAAAAATAAACATGAAAACAACTCCATTTGCAGGGAAGCAGAACTGTGGCGTCCTGTGTTTATAACACAAGTGTTACATTTCACTTCCATCTGAGCAGCTTGGACCATCGTCTGAAACTCTGTTCACAGCACTGCGAACATCTGAGGCCTGCAGAGCAGAGCTGCAGCAGCTGAGGCAGGATGAGGGAAGCTTTTTCTCACCCAGTTATGCAACCGTGACGTCAAACAAAACATCCTGCAAGTCAGATTTGGTTATTTGATGAGCTGCTGGAGCACTTCTCAACACACAGGAAATCATTTTCTCATCTTTCACTATTGTCCCAAAGTCTAGCAAATTTCTAAAGCTTCCACATCTCTGATTGTTTCTACTCAACAAAGCATTCGATTAGTAATCAGGACATTTTTGTGCTGCAGCAGAAAGAACTGCCCCCTGCAGGTTATCAGAAGTACCATCTCACACAAAGCCTCAGTGCGGCCCAGGTCAGCACTGGGCTGGAGCCGTTAATGACCTGAGGTTTTTCTGCCTGTGGGACACACTGAGGCCCTCCCCCCAGTGGTTTGGATAAAAGCTTACTACTGCCAGGCAGTGAGTCCCTTCTCTGATGAAGGAGGAACCCTGAGTGCACATGTGGCATTTTTAAATGCATGTTTCTGAGTCCTTCACTAGCCCTGCGTGGCAAATTTAGCTTCCTCCAGCTTCAGCGTCTTCCTCAGAATTAAACTGGAATCAAAGAGGCGTGCAGCAGATGTCTGAGTGCAGCAGGAGTGCTGTATGTCATTCACTGCTGATTGCTTTGCACAGCACAAGTGTTAGCCTTCACACAAGCTGGTCCCAGAACAAGGACTGAAACAGCCCCTGATCCTTCACAGCAGTGCAAAAGCTGCACGTCTCTAAGAAGTACCTGGCTCCGTAGACATAGAAGCAGTAGATGTGGAAGGTGAGCATGGCCACCATGTCTGAGAGCAGCGAGAGGGCGAAGGTCAGGCCGAGGCAGGCTGACAGGCCTCCGTACCACAGGATCCCCTCGATGAACGGCGACATCAGGTGGATGTAGCCTGGATGGAGAGCCGGCACATGAGCATTAAAGCCTCGAGAGGTCACCAGCAGATCGGTGTGGTTTTAGCGTGAAAACGTGCAGAAACTCCTGCTACTCACTGATCCACAGGTGAATGTGGTAAAGGAAGAAGCGGCCCAGCACCTGGTCCAGGGCCCGGTTCATCTTCAGCCCCGCTGGAACTCCCATCAGCCACTGCAGCAGCTCCTCCAGCTCTTTAGCCACATGCTGAGGAAGAACCACAGGAGTTTAATGAGGAAGCTGAAATCGATGAGGTCTGTCGGTACTGTGGAGGAGGAAGCAGAACTCCAGCTGCTAAATTCATAACACATCAACATGGAGGAGCCGGGAACGCTCTCCTTTGACTTCAGGCCGTTTACCAACAAGTACTTCTGAGCATCGTCTGCTCCGGGATCAAGAGACTGCTTTTATTACGAAACCAGGATCTTCTATAAAGCGTCGGCTTAACGAGATTAAATTAGTAAACTTTCTCCCACTGAAAGCCCTTTGTTCACTATGACGACCATGAAGTTCAGCAGCACAGGCACAAGCACAGGTGCGGCTCCTCAGATGGCCAATCAGGAAGCTCTTAGGGACAGGTGGGCTGCATGACGGCCATTATAAAGGTGCACGTGGATGTCTTTTCTGAACACTTCAAAGCTCCCTTGATCTTCATTTCCAGCATGAACTACAGACCATCAAAGGCCTCCTGATGCTTCACGCTTAGGCTTTTAAAGCAGGTGGTGTCAGAAAAGACATGACAGGGAAATATTTTACTTGGCGACAGTGGGAAGGAAAAACTCCCTTTTAAGAGGAAGAAACCTCCAGCAGAGTGGGGTATAAACAGAGTGCATCGTGGGACCCCTCCAGCAGCCTAGGCCTGTTGCAGCATAACTAAGGGAGGGTTCAGGGTCACCTGATCCAGCCCTAACTATAAGCTTAGCAACCACAAGTAAGCCAGCAGTCTGAGAGCAAAGAGCTCGCCTGGGGTGATACGGTACTGTGAGGTCTTAGAGATAAGGTGGGGCCTGACAGGTCTGTGTATTCTGACACCTTCCTATCAGGACCAGCATGAACCTTTCAGCAGTTTGTTTACATTTGCACATTTTTTCCTGTCTCATCAACTTTGAGGACCAAATGTTCACGTGCTCCCTGACAGATCCCACCAACAGGTGCTACGATGAAGAGATGATCAGTGTTCTTCGCTTCACCAAGAGACGTACTCCTGTCTCACACTTACGTCAGCTACAGGAATCAGCATATTAGCCAGCATGGTGATGTGGTCGTCTCTGTAGAGCCACGACATGAGCAGGACCCCGAGCGCCACGTCCACCAGGAACGACACCAGGATGTTCGCTTTCCTGCCCACAGACATGAAACCGTTACCATCAGCTTTGTTTCACGAGAAACCAGGTGGAGCTCCTTTCCTCACCAGACACCCACCTCATGAACCGCGTGTGCCCGGCGGCCGGTTTCGGCGAGCTCAGCGTCCTCATGTGTTCGGTTCTGTAGCTGATCTGGACACACGTGGACAGTTTGCTGGGCAGGAAGCGCAGCGGGTAAAGCCTGAAGATCCTGCACATCACAACAGAAGAGACAGCTCACAGCTTTGGTTAGGAAGCAGAGTGAGATCGAGAAGACCAGTGGCAGGAATGAGCTTCCTCTGATGGGTTCAGCCATTCCGGCCGAGCTCAGAGCAGAGGTGCGATTCCTCCACATTAACGGGAACCAGCTGAGGCGAGTCAATATTCCATCAGCACGCCGCCGAGGGGCCTCCAGTGGGAGGTATTCTGGTTAAAGTCTGTTTGCGTTTTTGAGACAAATGAATAAATAAAACAATGAAAGAAGATTCGACTGCATTAGTCTGCTCATTTTGTCACCTCAATGCTTCATTTAAAAATCACAACAGTCAGCAGTTTGATAACTAGATTAAATAATCTTTCAGCTTCCTTCTTACCGGATGCTGCAGATCTGCGTCCACAGAGCGAGCAGCCAGCTGATGAGCATGCACAGAGGCACCGAGGCCTGTTTGAGCAGCTCCACGATGATGCTGGCCTCTCGGCCTTCGGACTGCCAGTGCGTTGACTTCAGCGGCCCGTCGTCGTATCGGTCCAGGAAGAACAGGGGCTGGCTGCGGGCCACCGTCTGGAACACCTGGAACGGGAGGAGGATCTTAGAGACGGAGCAGCTCCTCGCATCAGGAATGAGACGAACGCTGATGGAACTGATTGCAGGACTTTGCATCAACATCACGGCTGTCCCGGAGCGTCCCCCCCTCCCTCTACCTGTCTCAGCTCGGATGGTGCCTCCGTTTTGGGGTCAGGATCTCTGCTCTCAACGGGGTGAAGCTGCGACAACATCACCTTCCTCTGCTCGTAGTGGACAAAGATCACCTTCCCCTCATCCTCCTCTTCCTCATCCTGCTCTTTAGCTTCCTGCTGAGCTGCCGGCCCATCTGCTTGTGATAGTTTATTAAAATCAGTGCACAGGAAACACTAGTTTTAGATTAAATAAAGAGATGCTTTATTATAAATAATTACTAAAAACAACCCTCTTAAGGACATGCATTAGCTCTTGGGATGACCTTCAGACAAATATATGAAAGACAGCTTGGAGGCCTTAAAGGCGGAGCTAAAGCACCTTAGTTCAGACAGAAGATGACCTGAGCAGTTGCACCAAGGCTCCGTTTAAGATAAATAAGGATTTCTTTGAGCTTAGAATCATGTGGCAGAGTCCAAAATAAAAATACGGAGCAGGAAAGTCAAGAAGGAAACAGATTTCCGCCTGAAGCCCATTTAGATGAGAGTACAGAGGGTCTTACTTTGGTCCCGGCAGACGACCTTGCAGGTGAAGCCCGTCTTTCCCATCTGGCGGCTGACCTGGAGCCAGCGCTCCTGGGGGAAGACGGTGCTGAGGTCCTCGAGGAATCTCTCCATGCCCTCCTGACCCTCTTTAGGTAAACTCCAGGAGCCGAGTACCGACAGTTCCACCCCACTCTGGGCCTGCATCTTAGAGACAGAGGAATTTTTCCAGCTTCAATCTCTGGATGAATCTGATCTTCTGCAACCTGAATAAAAGTTTTCATCCTCATTGTGTTTCAAAATGCAAAGGTGACACCTGCTGGACCAACTAGGGACCTACACAGATGAAGCTCCCTCTTTATAGTCTCCTGCTGGGACTCAGTAAGTCACCAACCTGCTGGATGTACTGTTTGACCTGCCCAGGTATGAAGGGGTAGTGAATGACCGCCAGCACCACAGCAGAGTCATGACCGGATATCCAGCGGCCCACCAGCAGCCCGCTCTCCGCCCGGTTACAGCACTGCGGGAAGAAGATCTTCAGCACCATGACTTCAGCTTCCAGCAGCTCTGATGCTCTGACAGTGACAGATAAAGTTTAGAGTTAACATCCTTCATCCACCACAGATGTATGTGCTCATTAGTACGCGCAGGTCCCTCGTAGGCGCCTATTCTTGTGCTTCATGCTGATCACTCTGCCTTCGACGAGGTTACCTGTTAAAGCTGAAGGCACCTAAATGGGCTCATCTGACCCTGGAGACGTTTAACGCTCCTCTGCACCACCATTGAGTCCCTCCTGCCTCTACACACAGTTTACAGATGCTCAGCTCTTTGTGTTTGTTAAGAAGGAACAAAGTTTCTTTTCTTTTTTTTTTTTTTTATTGGAGAAATTTGTTCAGCAAATTTTTTAAAATCAGATTCATTTCATTTATTTTTTATGTGTA
>VOQJ01011637.1:4837-19037 GCA_015052665.1 Apistogramma diplotaenia | reverse complement strand
TATATATATATATAACTGCTCTTCTGAAGCTAGAAGAGGAAAATCTACACTTCTTCTTTATTTCTATAATAACCTGTGAGAGGCAGCGCAGTAATTCTATAAAAAGGGATGTTATCGATATGTTCATTGTACAGTAGGAACTGATTAGTAATAATTCAAAAAACTGGCTATAGATTAGGTAATTATTGAACATTTACTGGTTACAGCTTTTTTTTTAAAATATTTGTTTAAATAATACTTTATAAAAGTAATAGTACACATGTGAAGGCTACAGAGACTTCTCTGATCATTTGATCAGGGTATATATATATATATATATATATATATATATATATACCCCCACTAATATTTGGTTAAATGTCACTTTGACAAGCTTGTGCCATAATTCTGCCTGGATATTTCATCACTCTTTTTGGCAGCATTGAGAGAGAAGAGTTCAAAGAAATCATTAAAAACCCCAAATTGCTCTGACATTCATGCCCATGATGAGTTCATGCAAACCTCTGACCACAACTGCAGATGTTAACCTAATTTAGGCTGCATAATTTGACCCGTTTATCTTTCAGAAGGTTTGATTCAGAGCTGAAACATCAGGTCAATGAATCTATTGGCTTTTTAGCTAATCAATCAAGCAGTTCAGTCATTTTCAACAAGAAATATATACAGTATGTGTAATATTAACTGAATGCGGTTTTCATATTCTCTGACTGTATAATGGTGAGAAAATACTCTCCACATTAACTTGCATTTAAAACACGCTGCAGCCCAAAGTTTTCATTCTAAATATATTTTCTAACCAGAGGCCATCTCTGCAGGATATATCAGATGTTGCCGTTCACCTACGACTCACCTCAACCCTGTTGACAGAATTTATTTCACAGACTTAATCACGCATAGAGAATCGTATATAATAACTGGAGATGAGTTATTTATGTGGGACATATTGTTTCTGTCTTTTTCCAACAAGCAAAACGCCAACCTACAATCTTTTTTGCATTCAGCCTCCTGCAAATAAAAATACGTTTTGTAATGACCAAGTGCATGTACAGTTACCAGCGATACCATTCTGTGCATTAGTCACCACACCCCTGGTTTGTATTGGTTTCATTTATTTTAATGGTAAGCTGGTTGAGCGGGTGTTCCTTTGGCTCCTCCACCATTCCCTCCTTTCTTCATCCCATCAGCTGTGTTGTGTTTTTCTTTTCATAGCTATCGGGGGAAATATTGTGCTGAGCACGCATGCTTTTCGACTCTGCTTTGTTTCCAAATTACATATTAACTCGCTCTCACACCTGGAAGCTGTGCAGTGACTGTCGACTGCCGTTGGGTGCAGAGTAGTCACGTGACTTCTCACAGCGGTTGTTCGAAGTGGAAGCTGAGTTACTTGTTCACTTTTCTTGATGGACTTTTTTTCTTACACACACAGAAATTGAAACCAGCGACCTTCTACCTACAAACCCAGTTTACGAACTTTTTACAGACCCGTTCGGCTCAGCAGAGCGCACTGCACAGAGATGCAGAATCAGACAGGACTGCGGCACTTCTAAATGTTAACCTTTGTTGAAATGCTCAAGGTGCCTACTGTACTTTGTTGCAGCCACGAGGGGTTATAGATGAGCACAGTTCTGCATATGGCCATCATTCACAGCCCCGGGCTCCCCCTGAGTGTGTGTCTGGAGTGTGTGTAACAAATGGAGCTGAGCAGTGAAGGTATTAATGTGAGGGAATAAGCCATGTAGTGGAAGTACAGCAGGAAGTCACTTTCTCTCCCATCTGGCCCCCTAACAAGATGGAGAGGAGAAGGCAGATGTGAGTGGTGGTCTGCACCTCCGCTGGTTGGATTAGCACTTCTGATGGGAGAGAAGAGAGCAGGACGATCCTTGGCGCAGGCTGTCATTTCCTCTTCTTTCTTTCCCCCGTCTCTCCATCCCTTCCCTCATACATCTCCTCGCCTCCTCTGTGATCACTGCTCTCTGCCCCTCGCTCTGCAGCGAGTGTGAGAAGGGAGACTCAAAATGAGAATAAATGAGGTGTGGGGAAGGTATGCGGGCAGTGTGCCTGTTTGTGTGTGTGTGCGTGTGTGTGCGCACACGCTTGTACCTGCACTAGAGTGAATTCAGATCTCTTCCTCTGTTGCAATGTCTAGCGGTGGAGCCAAAAGACCGTCCGGGGACTCTTCATCCACTTGCTGCCGAGTGCCCCAGGGGATGGATTGAGCCTTGCAGGCTAGGATATTATCAATACAGCCCCTCCAGGCAGCCTGGGAGACAGGAGACGGAGTCACTGACTCACTCTGCCTATTAGTCTACTGCTGAGTATCAGTGTAAGGGGGAACAGCTGGTTCGACTGGAACCGCTGCCAACTAGTCCTCCATCTTTGCCTCGTCTTTACCTGCTCAAAGTTTATTTCAAAGGCTGTTTCAGCCTCCGTTTTCACTTTGTTTGCTTACTTCTTCCTTCAACCTTCGCTGTCAATTTACGTATTTTCAGTTCACTTGTGCCTTTTCTTGTTTGTTCCTTTGCCTTTGATTGTGCCAAGGTGCACCTACACTTACAGCGTGCTGCCTACTCGTGTAATTACACAAGTCCTCCCCCCTTTAAGAGCCTTGTTCCAAAGGAAATGCTTCTTTTTTTTTCTTCTCTTTTCTGCTCAGTCTTGTGTCAGTGTCAGTCTTCCTGTACTTTAAATCGCCATCTCCACTTTGTTTCAGAGTTGTTTTATATTCCATTTGTGTAATGAGGAGGCTGACCTTGTATTTGCACTTCTAAAAATTGCAAATGCTTGAAACCATCCTGGCGCTGAATGAATGCCAAAGAAATTACATTTCTATGGTTTCTTGTAATTTTCTTCCCATTCTATACACGCACTGTGAATGCGACGCGTTGTCTGTTCAATAATCTTCTACTTTAATTTTGAACAGAAAGATAAGGTATAACCTTGATCTAAATGCATAACCACACATATATTGCGAGGACCCGACTAAGATTTGAGGTTAATAGATGCATGACTCGCTACAACGCTTTCCAATATTCAACTTTAAATTTCACCTCTTGGCTTTTGACTAGCGAGTAGCAGCAAATCATTCCGAATCTTCACTTTACCCCGTGATGAGTCACAGGGAAGCCTCCCCGGCTGATCTGCCTGCAGCTCCTGCACAGCGGAAACTGTGGAAACCTTCGACAAGATACCACAGCTTAGTCTCTGGAGCTGGCAAACATTCTGAATTCCTCTCAAATGACTTAAAAAGCCATCAGTGTGACCTCATTTTATGTCCAAAAAAAAAAAAGAGGAGAAGATTTTATTTGGTGACCCTGCTAACCTCTTAAAGCTGGAAGCTTTTTTTTCCCCCTCCGCTGTCTGAAAGCCCTTTATTTTTTTCTGACTTGTCTGACTGTCTTTGTTACAGGTCCCCTGTTTCATTTTGTTCCAGCCATTATCCTGCAACAATAAGCTGAACACAGGTCACCGGTGTTAATGACCTCTCTTGTGATTTTTCTGGGTACATCTACTAGCCGTTCTGTTAAAGCAAACAGTGTAAGGAGGTGTGGAGAATTTCACAGAGTGACTCACAAGGATTTTACCTACCATCCATCCCTGGATGTGTAATATTAGACTTCCTAAACGTAATCTTAGATTTGCGTGTTGGAACGTGGTGTGTGTGCATTCGTGGTTCGGTATGTTTACGCGTTGTGGCAAATCGGTGTTTGTGTTTCGTTGGCAGTGTAGTAATTCTGCATGAAATCACTTTAGTAATCATAGCTGTTATTTTGCTCCCATTATGTCTCAGAGAGCCCCATCTTTTGAAGATGACATTTTAAATATATGTACCCACAGGAAGACATGCACCACTCAAGGTCCCTCAAACTTCTGATTCCTTTCAGCAGTGGCAAAACCGGCGTCGCAGCTGCTTAAAATACTTTTGAAGTTAAGGTGGTACATCAAAGTGTGTTACGTAAATGGATAACTAAAAAAACTTTCTTTCAAATGCAAGACTGACGTTAATTAGCCTAGGTACTCAATGGGAGCAAATTGTTCTAGAGTATCTGCAGCTTTTCAGCAAGTGAACAAGCTCAGTTTTCAATAATTAGCAGTGCATTCTCACAGCCTCCGCAACTGGAAAATAATTGGCTTCTCAAACTGCTGGTGTGTCTGCGTCTCTCAGCTTCAACAGCTTCATCCTTGAACTTGATGCCTTGTCTGTGCAACGTCAGGGTAACACTCATTTACATCATCACCAGGAAACGGCGTGTACGTGGAACACCTTACATATAATTACATAAAACATTGGAAAATCATCCACCTGTAGGCTTCTTATAATAATCAAAAACAGATGTGTGATTGACAGAGGCTTTCTGTTGGATTTATGGTTTTTTTTTTTCATAGTAAACACAAATAAGTACATTCAGCATAGCTCTGTACGGAAGTAAAAACACACCAGTACTTGAGTTTCCATTTTATGGTACACAAACTGTGCTACATTTATTTTTTCTACGTAAATATTGATATTTACAGTTATTGACTTTGTTTGGTATACCTGTCCAACTACTCATTAATGCAACCATCTAATCAGCCAATCACATGGCAGCAGCTAAATGCATTTAGGCACACAGACATGGTCAAAACAACCTGCTTAAATTCAAACTGATCTTCAACCAGAAGAAAGGTGGTTTAAGTCATTTTAAAAGTGGTATGGCTGCTGATTGCAGCCATGCTCTTGTTGATGTGCTGGGCCTTTCCCGCATGATCAGCTCTAGGGTTTACACAGAATGGTTAGAAAAGAGTAACTATCCACTGGGTGAAAATGCCTTCTTGATGTCAGAGGTCAGAGGAGAGTGGCCAGACTAAGATAGGAGGGCGACAGAAATTGAAATAACTACTCGTTACTACCAAAGTATGCAGAAAAGCATTTCTGAATGCGTAACATGTGGACAGCAGCAGCAGACGGTCATACTGGGTGCCAGTCTTGTCAGGCTACAATTTGCAGATTGAAAAAAAAAACAAGAAAAAAAAAAGTGTTGCCTGGTCTGATTAATCTCAATTTCTGCTGCGACATTTGGATGGTAGGGTGGTGGTGTAAGCACCGTGAAGGCTTGGATCCATACTGCCTTTTATCAGTGGTTAAAGCTGATGATGGTGGTGTAATTGTGAGGGGGGTATTTTTTCAGCACACTCTGGGCTCCTTAGTACCAAGTGAGCGCTGTTTAATAGCCACAGCCTACCTGAGCACTGCGGCTGACCGTGTCCATCCCTTTATGACCACAGCGTAGCCGTCTTCTGATGGCTGCTTCCAGCAGGGTAACACACCAAGTCATAAAGCTCAAATCATGCCAAACTGGTTTCCTGAACATGACGATGAGTTCACTGTATTAAAAAGGCTTCCACTGCCACCAGATCTCAATCGAATAGAGCACTTTTGTGATGTGGTGGAACGGGAGATTCACATCATGGATGTGAATCAGACAAATCTGTTGCAACTGTGTGACACTATCAAAACGTCAGGATTGTTTCCAGCAATCTACAGTATGGGATAAATAACTAAGGGAGGTATGAAGGCAAAAAAAGGCCCAACTCAGTAGCAAGTGCAATATCATGTGTGTTAATATTTGTTTATAGTTATATCCACTTACTACCATCATCATAAGCTAAAGATGATGAAGTACTGCTTTAAAATTAGTGTAATGTAACCATTTATTGTTTATTTGTTTCATCTTGAAACATTTTAATACTTGTATATTTATCCTAAGAATAAAAAAAAGTATCTTACAAATGAAAAGTGAAACTCCCGAACAATAAAGCAGACTTTTGCTGACACGGCATCTTTTGCTCTGGCGCAATCAGTTACAGGTGGCTAATCGTACACGATGGAAACTTGAGGGATTCATTTTCTCTTACAGTTTATTTACTTTGATTTTTATTTCAAAATCATTTGCAAAGCACCAGATCACAACAACAGTCATCTAAAGGCACTTAATACATCATACTGCAAGAACCCACAAACATTATTGACAGAAACCCAATAATCCAATGATCCCCTGTGAGCAAGCGCTTGGCGAGAGCAGCAGAAAACACACCCTTTAAAAAGAAGAAACCTCTGGCAGAACCAGGCTCAGGGAGGGCAGCCATCTGTCACAACCAGAAATGGTGACGGGAGAGAGAAGAGAGGAGAGAGGCATAGAGAGATGGCAAAGGATATACAAGGCAAAACACTGGGAATGAGAAGACACAAAGTTAATGATGTGCAATAGTGGGATATAAATGGGAAGTGGAAAATATCAAAGCAGAGCAGAATACTCACTTATTAAACTCTTGCATACCGTTATTCAGTAAAAATCTGAAATGAAAAACCTGGTTTTGAAAGAAGTACTTTCATTTGTGGTGTGAGAGGTTGTGATTTCTACTCAGCTCCTGTGAACTATCTAAATATCTCCACTGTCTATGTCTTATATGTTGGAATTTAATCATTTACTGCACACTTAACACTTGTTTTTAAAATGATATTCCTGTATTAGTGAAACATATTAATGGTGGTGATAATACTGACATTTCTTTCCCAGAATGATAAAACTGGCACTGAACTGGCATTGAAAATGGCTCCACAAACCATCTACTTAAATCAGGTCTGTGGGGACTCGCTTGCTTTTGGAGCCAGTCTCAAGAGGCCATTTGAGGAACTTCAGTTTTTGGCTCTTCATTTATCAGCCCTGGAAGCTGCTGCTTGGGCTGGAGCCAGTGGCTCTAATTGATATGGCTTTGGACCACCGTGGTCCTTCACCACACTGTCTGCTTCAGGGAATTCTGGAGGGAGGACTCCGAAGTCCCCTACCACCTAAGAAAAACAAAGCCCGGTGTGGCTCAGGTGCCTTGAGATTTTGCGTGTGCTCTTGATTTTTTTTCCCCTCTCTGTCACTCATCACATCAAGTTTTTGCAAACTTTTCTGTAGTTTTTACCATTATTTTGTGATTGCAGTAAGGCACGAGGATGATGGTGCAGCTACACTAAGGTCAGTTGGACTACACATATACATACATTCACAGACACACAAACAAACCTGCCGCTGTTGATTGACAGCATTTTAACTGTGTCTAGCCTGAATGTAAAATGGCTCCATGTTAACTGTGCTTAGAACTTACACCAGCGCAATATAATTTGTATAATTTAGTCATATTTTAACGCTTATCTTTTAAACAACACCGACAGCTTACAGCATCGCAGCGGGGTAAGTTTGCTCATTACAGATGTAGCGGTTATATTTCAGCCTTCAAATGATGACACATAATGTAACTTATAATTAAGCTGATAAATTAAAAGCATCACTGTTTACACACTGATTATTTTACACAAGTAAACAAGTCCAAAATATAACTTTGCAAGAGCTGGGGGAGATGTGGCTTGATTGAGCGGTAAAGTATAGGTTTGGTAACCATTTGTGTTCATTTTAGTGCCAACAAATGCCATTTAAAACCAACTAATAAGTATTCCCCTTGTGATCAAAGCTTAATAAAACTATTGCTCTGTAACATAGAGCCCTATTTTTGCTATAAAAAATAGTAAAAATTTGATTTTATATAACATGTAAGCCACACTGCTCGACTTTCTTTCACTACACTGAATGTGTCAGCTGTGGTTTATTTTAGGTGAGTTTTACATTGACGTCCACCTGCCTTACATACTCACACGTGCACCAATAGTTTTGTTGCTACACCCACCTGCTGGGAATCTTTGCTTAGCACAAAATACTGGAAATGGGGGCGTTAGCTTGCGCTGTCCTGAGGGACATCTTTCACGTTGAAGGTGAATCTTCTCCATTTCCGGTTTGAGTCAAAAATTTTCAAGTTTTATATAAAATTACCGTGAACTGTGGCAATTTGCTAGCAACCAAAGCAACAGCTACAAGATTTTTAGCTGCAGCAGCTTCTTTGCACTCACTTACAACCCACAACGTCCAGGAATATACATTTAGGAGTTTGGGAATATAATTTTTTCCCTAGTGATTGTATTATATCCAATACAGCAGTTAATTCCTGTGTGCAAGCCTGAATAGAAGTCTATATGGATGCAAGTTGATAATCAAGCTAGCTAGCAATAGTCAATACCACTTGCTCACCAGCTAATTGTTCAGATGCCGTTTTCGGAGTTGCTCACAGTCGTTAGGTGAAATCAGTCTCAGAAACTGTGCTGAGCATGTCTGCAGACACTGGCTAATTACTATCCAGGTGGTAATAAAACGTTAAAAAGTCCAATACAAACGGAGAATGTTACGTTCAAAGTTAAAACTGTGTGACAGCGCTGCAGCCGACACTACAGCTCTTCTCTGAGCCATAGACATAGACAGTGAAGATATTTAGATAGTTCACAGGAGCTGACTAGAAATTACAACCTCTGAATACTGGCAATTGTTTGTCATCAAATCGGCATCTTACATGCTAAATGGTGATTGCGCAAATATGCTAGCAACGAAAGCAATCGCAAGGAGGTTTTCACCAAAAAGTCTCCCTAGCAACAGGTGGTTGCCAGTGGATCTCTTATCGGTCACTACACCTGTGAGACTGGGGCCTTACTCACTGGACATCAGAATGTCACATTCCCAAAGGGGAGGACAATTTATGCCATGTGGTTAGTGGTCACATGACAAAATCTCAGTAAGGCCCACAAGTGACAAAATCGACGTATCATGTTAATTCACATGTTACATACTGTTTATTTACTCCATATATAAACTGATGTTTTGTAACATCAATTTCCTGGTTTGTGAGCATAATTATTTTTTGGCTGGGAGCAGCTGCCATGCAACCAGTGCAGGCTCCAGGAAGCTACGACTGCCAGCCAAGAAACCGTCCAGCACATAATCACCTATAAAATGACAAACTGTTGTTTTCACACTTTGTGTTTTGCCTGGACTAAATGAGCAAGCAGCTAGAATGTGTTACTTATAAATCTTCAGTAAGAACCTGCCAACAGTACTGTCAATGAAACACTGTGACTCTTGGTCTTACGGGATCTGCTGCCATCGAGGGTTACACGATGTTGACGACGGAAAATTTCAACCCTTATGTTGATTAAATGAAAAAAAATATGAATGCTATACCATATAACTGTTCACGTTTTGACCAACATGAGGAGAGCAGTAGTTCTTAGTAATTCATAAAGTCACATGGATAGGATGCCAAGGTAATAGGTAAGTGTCAGAACAACTCTGCCCTGGGGCTTCTGGAGTGAGCTACCATCAGCTGTGGAGGCAGATTTCTTGCATAAATCTCGAGGATGAATAACCGGTGTAGTAACCTATTTCTGTTCCCTTTGTTATAGTGGACTATATGCCCTTGTACTATAGACTCTACAACTCCAAAGGACAGTTTCTTGTATGTGCCGTTTGCCGTATGTAAGAGACGACAACTCGAAGCACCTCCATTTCAGAACTTCAAATACAAGGTGGGTAAAAAAAAAAATCGATTTGATTTTAAAATGCTGTGGAGTACTTTCAAAGGCCTCCAACAGATGTAAATGTTACAGATCATTTGAGGTTTTCAGGAGCTTCAAACTTAACTGATGGTGGAAGGCAAAACTTAAAAAGAGCTGCCTTGAACCTTGAACTGTGTTCTTCAAATGTATGCAATAATGGATAATTAATCCCAATCCTCTCTTTTCATGCCTGTGATCAAATGATCTTCGCAGTTTTGCTATTTAAGGAGAAAATGAAGGCTTGTAGAAAGACACAGAGACAAGTAGTTGGCTTTAACTGACTGGCAGACTGAGAGACAGATGGGGAGCAATAGATTTTTTTTTTCAGAAAAGTAAACATGCCAATACACAAGTAATAAGCATGACTAGTACCCCAATGATGATGCCAGAGCAGGACTCCAATCATAAACCCCTTTGATGTGTCATGTTTAAAAATCAAGTCATCAATCAGAAGCCTTTCTGTGTTTCCAGCTTGGAGTTCAGAGTACCACAAGCCTGAGAAAAATCACTCTAAGCTGGGCAGTGGCAAACTTTTAACGATCTCACGAAGCTCCCGTGTTTGCTGCTGCCATAGTAATGTCCCACCGCGCTGCATCGACTTTTCTCGAAGTGACAGGATCGTGATTCTCCACCAATGCCAAGTGTCAGGATGTGCATTTGTGTGTGTTGTTGCAGTGTTATGTGCCAAGCATGTTGCTGACCTTGTGCAGTGTCAGTCAAGCTGAAAATCATGGAAGGAGGAAAGATAGAAAACGATGGTTTGAGAAGGCGCAGTCAAAGTCAATAGAGGTGATTGCTCAGCAAAGTACAACAGAGCTTTTGTTAAATTAATGCCAAATGATGGCTTTTCTGAATCCCTTTTCTGTTCCTTACCCACAGACAGCACAAAAGATGCAACCACCATGACGTCAACCAGTGGTTTTTATTTATTTTATTGAAGGCAGAAATTAGCATATATGGTTGAATGGGTGGAGTGCAAAGCTACCAGATAAGACTAAAAAACAGTTAGCAATTTTAGGAGTTTTGTTTTTACGCGTGCAGTGCATGGACCCACATATGGGTTAATTAGTGCTAATTATAACAAAACACTCACCAGAACTAATGCACAAACCTCTTGTATGGTTTGTGCCACACAGCAAGCCATAATATCTCAGCAAACATGATTGAAACCTCAACTTCATATCTCCTTGGTTGAAACTGGTTGCCATATGACTGCAAAAACTGAACTGCAGATGGATAGATGGTGACAATGTTTCCAAGTAGTCTCTTACAAAGTGAGTACAGATCAGATTATTGCAATGAAGGAATTAAATGCATCTGTGTTCTTATTTATTTATAAATACAACTAATTTGGTTAGTACGTGGTTGTTAACAGATGGCCTCACAACGTCTTCTCCACAGGCTTCTATTACCAGAGATTTTTTTTTTGCCTATAAACAACACTCTTAAGCTGTCTCATTTGGTCCATGGTGAACTCAACGCAGACTGTTACAAATATCACTCTGTCCCTGATGTCAGCCTCATCAACCCAGTTGACTGTATGAGCAAAAGTAAATTTATTTAGTTTTACTTTAATCAATTAAGAGACAGTAGGAAACATTTCTTAAACAAAAATTTCCTTGCTAAAAAGTTTAACAAGAATATCTAGGCATCATTGAAGAGGTAGCCTCAAACCTCTGTCTTCATGACGCCCACGGTGCCAGAAATTTCATTTCGGAACAATTTCTCAACCAGGACTAGAGGTCAACAAAAATTCGCCACCAGATGGTTATTCACTGTCAGAATATTTGTTTGGATTAGTGAGATAATCCAGTTTTTAATAAATGCTCCAACACGATCCACACACAGTGAAGAGGTCCAGTACAATGACTCAGAATAGTGGATGAGGCCTAGCAGACTGACTGGAACACTTGTCAATCAGCACAGCCAAGTCCATAACTATTACCCATGTGGATAATAATACAAAACCCAACTCAAGAGTTTTTAATAACCTTTCCACGCAGGCCAAAAATATTTTCTTCTTAGTACCATTCTGTACAAAAGCTCATTAGTACTGTAAAGGTGGACATCATAACATGGTCTCTGCAGATTCTCAGGGTAGTCTCTGGAGCTTGAATTGATTATGATTGATTATGCACATGAACAATAATAGCTCAACAAATACCTCCAGGGGACAACCCCCACGAGCTTTAAATACATGGCATTCTCCACCATTTGGTTTTAGAACTGAAGAATCGTTTTGGATGAGAGGTGAAACGTCTTCAAGAAATCTGAAGAAGTCCAGTCTTCTTCTTCACGCTCCAGAGACATAACACATAGTGTATGGGGATTGATATCAGCGCCTGGACTAACTGCACTTCATGCCTCTTCTGCTCTGGCTTGGTTTATCAGCTCTGGAGGTTGCCCCTTGTTCTTACCTTAACATGTATTAACTGTATATTGTTATCCGTCCACTGGTTTCTAAAGAAAAAAAGAAAAAAGAAGAAGCACTGCTTCAAAAAGTTTATGAAATCACTATCAGAAGAATCCTCTTTTCTCATCACATCCCATCGGACACTGTTGCTACGGTAAGAAAAAAACTGGTCAAACCTGATCAAAAATCAGTTTTACACTAATACATTTTTTATCAGCTTTCTTTTTCTTTGCAGTAGTGTCTAAACTCTTCTGATGCCGCAGGCTGTAGAATTTTTATGTGCACAATCCATTACCTTTGTACATACAAAACCTGTAAATCATGGATTTCCAACTTGTTTTAGTTCACGGGCCTTAATTTGATCTCAAGTGACCCAGACCAGTAAAGCTTGCATAACCAAAATGAATAAAAATAAAAATAATGAAATAAGAAATTAACAAACAGCTAATTTTTTCACCCATATTAAGAAAAATGAAAGCTATTTCATCAAAGTTACGCATCAGCTCGACTCCGTGGCATCACCACTTTGGCGTGGTGTGACAGGCCACGGGCTGATGTCTTAGTTAGTAAGAATGCAGTAAAACTGATAATGCATGGGGCTGAATAAAGTTAACAGGGCAGATAACCACTATGACTCAGCGATCCAATGTTAATGATGTGCAACGAAAAGCTTCCCGGTGTAAGATACAGTAAAAAGGTGGAGAAAAAAAATTGAAAAATTATGGAACATGCAATCAGGAGACCCTGCTGGTTGCAAAAATCAGTTTTTTTATTCACCATCTCAGGAGAACTTAAATCCTTCGCTATTCATCAGACAAAACTTTAAACCTCCAACAGCTCCGACACAGTGAGAGCCTGCGACTCTACACCGTCTGTGGCTTTGTAGGCATCGTGTGCTTCGATGCAAGATTATATGAGCGTGTACTGAATTTGCATGTATGCAAGTGTGTGTGATGTGTCACTGTGTGTGTGTTTCATTGAAAACAACATGCCCTCTCTCAGCAACTGAAGGTGGATGAGCCTGAGGGGCCCGCAGGGGTTGGTAAAAATAGCCCCGAGGCTGATTAAGAGCGAGGCGTGGGGGTAGGGGGTGGGGGTTTTTTAAAAACCTGCTCATTACCGCACCTGTAAGGCCTCTTTAAGTAGCCCTTCTGCAGAGCCCAGCTGCTCACATCTGCCAAGAGCTGTCGCCATGCCTGTAAACTCCTCTTATACATCCTCCAGGGGCAGGACATCACAATGCAAGACTATGACAATAGTAGGTAGAAACTATGGCCTCAATACATCCCAACACACACAAAAATAAAGTTACTTTATCTATGCTAAAGTGGTGTGTGTGAAATGCATTTTTAATTAGATCCTCCTTTTACTGTTACCACTCTCACATGGAACAGGAAAGAATCCAGCTTAACCTCCAAATGAAGTTATTTTGGTCAAAGTTGGCGACTTTTCCTCCCTGCTCTCATGGTGAGGCTATAAGGAAAGTCCAACTGCACTCGCCACGCAGCTGAAATGAAAAACTGACACAGTCCATAAGAAAGAAATGACTTACTACTCCTTTAAAACAATAACACAAACAGCTCAACCATGGTTGATTAAAGTTGTCCTCTATAAAGGGTATACAAACTCCCCAAGAGCGGTGCTCGGGGCCGTTATTGAACCAGCAATCTGTGGGGTCTGAAGAGGCTACGCCCCTCTGTCAAAGCACTGCTATGAAGTCTCAGCCTGCCCTGACCCCGGTTGACTCCCATCAGCCCTCCTGCAGGGACAGTAAAACAAACTAACCCCCCATAGACAGGCTGTTTAGAAATGCGCTGTACTGAGGCGCTGTCCCTGGATGCCTTTGGAGGGTGGGAAAAGACAGATACAGTAAGAACACAGGCAGGCACCGTGATAGCTCAGAGTGAGTGAAAAACAGCTTTTATCAGTGGAACAAACGTAATCAAACAATTCTCGGTAAGTTAAATATCACAAATGTTTTCATACGGTGTAATGCCAGATACAGGGGAGGAAAATAAGACGAGAAAATCAAAATGGTGTGTTTCCTGTGCTTGGATTACACAGTTTGTAGCAGAAATTGAACAGGGATTTTGCTTTTCATGTTTAGAAATTGACTGAAGAGAATTTTTTGGATATTCTGCTCTTGGCATGAGGTTTGGCAAACAGCTGGGCTTGGATGCAGTTCAGGATGTGATTGACTATTTGACGCTGCTGCCATGTTTTCAGCTGTTTGACAGTCTCCCCCCCCCCCCCCCCCCCCCTCCTCTTTTTTCAGTTTTTTTTCTTTCCTTCCCCATATTTTAAAAAAAACAACCAAAAAGGAGTGG
>VOQJ01011636.1:0-12577 GCA_015052665.1 Apistogramma diplotaenia | reverse complement strand
TGCTAGCTCTTGTTAACGGCAAAAAAAAAAAAAGCAAACTAAGTTACTTCCTATTTCCCTTACCATCTTTCTCTTTTTTAATCTCTGTTTGACATACATACACACCCACACAAACACCCAGAAAGATAGACCTGTTTGGTGGTGTAGTGTTGGTGGCATTCATTCAAGTGGTGACCTTTAAAAGCGTTGGAACACATCTGAGAAATCCAATAACACCCGTCCAGAGATCGATCCCACCAGGCGAAATTTCTCTGCACTACAGTCTGCGATACTAGACAGAATACGGTTGTGTATGTATATGTGGGCATGTGTTTGTGTGTGTGGGTCACTGCCTGTGCTTTTTAACGACATGGAGTGGGGATATAATTGAATTCTCAAGGTGATCTGGGCAGCACCACACAACCACCTAACCTCCGCACACATACAGTACACCCCATGATTCCAATCGTTTAATAATGGGTTGCAAATGGATATTTAAACATGTGTAAAACTGACAGAAAAAAAAAAAGTACTCACACGGCAGGAGAGGGTAGCTCAAAATGACAAAATGAATTTGTGAAGAAGAGGTAAAGTCAGAGAGAGAAAAAGTCAGAGGCATTGAGAGAAAATTGATGAGAGGACAGTATGTATTTATAACAACCGGGTGGAAAAAAAAAGAAAAAATACTGACATGCAAAAACAGGTGAGGAGAAGTAGAGGAGTTTGTATGGTGTGAGAGAGAGAAAGAAAAATGAGGGATAAATTGGCCGCGATGTACACAAGATGACAATGCAGTAAGCTAAATGGTGGTGACACAGGCTTGTAATGATGACCTGAGAGGTGAGAAAAGATGAATAAACAATTCACCAACTTTGAAACAAATTAGAAAAAGGAATGTATGAATGGGAGCAAAATGTGGCTTTTATACAGCAACAGCTTTATAAAAGCCGCACAATCATCAGGCAGTTAGTGACTGCAACATCCAGCCTGCTTAACAAGCCATTTGACAACGAAGTATGTAACACCACAAAGCAGACTGGAGGGTACCCAAGGTCGGAAACAGTGGAGACAGAAAGAGAGAGGAGAGTTTTTGCAGAGTCATTCCCGGAGCTCTGTCACGCCTAGTGTCTCTTTGCCCTCAGACAACTTTCAGTGTTGACCTCCAGATAATTTCACTGCACTAGGAATATACTGCCATGTCCACAGTGATATCAGAACAAAATTAATTAAACAAGATATATTCTCTGCCAAGCCTTGTTTCAGCAGGGCAGTTATATTGGAGTCATGTATATTGTTATTCATCCAAAGGGACATATTATTGTTCATCTAAATACATTTTATTGTCTAATATGAGCTATGCAAAACAGAAACTCAGCTCTTTATTAGATGGTGGCAGGGGGTAGATTCCAGACAGATAAATGAAAAGAATGGCCATAACTAAGGAAGAGAACAGAGAGCCTCATTTTCCCTTGAAGCGGCACATGTAAGTATGTAGACACACACACATATATCAGTCCACGGCCAGTGTGTCACAAGGCCTTTTGACACTGTAAATGTGGCCATAAATTACATGAACTCACAAGATGGATTCTGTGCATCCCTCACACTTTTCTTGCATCTCTCCATCAGTTCCGTCTCTCGCGTTCCACAAATGAAAAGTCCACCTTGAGGGTTCAGCACATAGTGGTATACCTGTCAGGTCATCCAATATGTGTGTGACGTGATGTTAAAATGTATGAAACAAGTTATGGGATATTTTTCTGTTGTAACTCTTATTTGCACTATATTCCTAGTTTGTCAGTATTTGCATCCCCTAAAGTCATTATCAGTGATTGAACAAGGTAATCATATATATATATATATATATATATATATATATATATTTCCAGTCAAGTTGGGACACACTTTTTAATTCAGTGGTTTTTCATTATCTAAAAATTATCTCCGTTGTAGATTAATACATGATCCAAACTATAAACAAACCAGAAGATGATTCATATTTTAGATTCTTAAAAGTAACTTGTACTTCAAACTTTGTGCTTAGACAACAGCTTTGCACATCTTGGTGTTTTCTCAGTCAGCTTTATGATGTCACCTTGAATGTCTTTCAGTTAACAGTTCACCTCGTCAAGAGTTAATTTCTTGAATTTCTTGCCCTCTTAATGTGTTTGAGACCATCACTTGTGTTGTGAAGAGGTACAGTTGGTAATCAGTGAATAGTCCTTTTTGAGTTGAGTTCTAATCCATATTATGGTAAGAACTACTCAACTAAGTGAAAAAAAATGACAGACCATCATCACTTTAAGAAATGAAGGTCAGTCAGTTTAGACATTACAAGAACTTTGAAAGTATCCTCAAGTGCAGTCGCAAAGACCATCAAACGTTATGTTGAAACTGGCTCTCATCAGGACTGACCCAGGACAGGAAGACCAACTTATCTTTTGTTGTACAGGATAAGTTGCGGAGTTTAAGTAGCACACACATACGCTGTTTAGAGAAGACAGCGTGAATTTGGACTTTATGGTTGAATTGCTGCAAAGAACAAAATTCTTCTAAGGAAGAACAACAAGCAACATGCGATAATAATGGATTAACACAAATTCCTGTTAATGCCTATATTTTTTTTTTAATGTGCGATTAATGCATGCACCATCTGTGACCTTTGGCCCACCCTGTGGTTTGGGACACAGGAAGTGATGCAGTAGTAAAGTCATAGATGGAAAGCAGGAATGGGAAAAGAGCAGCAAGTTTAGGTTTAAAGCTCTGCCAAATGGTTCTCTTTACAAGACCAAAATGATTTGTATTTATTGTCGATGTGAAGTGAGTTACCATCATACTATGTCAAGTTTCTAGTACCACTTGCTTGCCAAGCAAACAGCTGATGCAGAGTCCTCCTCCCTGTCACCAAAGGCAGACTATGCAAGATGCATCTCAACAGAATAAAAAATGTTTTTTTAATTTGTGTTGTTGTGTCTCCCTGCTTACATCCCACTTAGAAGTGGATGTTGTGGGAGAATATGCTAAGTGAACTTTTGGCATATTTTATGAACATTTAGCACCTTTGAAGATTTTCTGGAGAATAATCTGGACAGTGTTTGTCAATGTTTTGGATTGTTTCAACAGTAATAACCATACATTTGCACAAAACAAATATATTTGTCCACTCTCATACTGAGAAACATAGAAAAATATCATGTTACAGTGTTAATCACAAGTTACCCATGGACAACTGACAACCTAATGACAACCTAATATATATATACATATATATATATATATATAACTACAAAGTTGAGTAGGAGAATGGATTTAGATTTTTCAAGCAATCTACATTTCTGCATCTTTTTGAGGGCAGCAGTTGCTCAGGCATGTCTGAATCCAAACCTCATTTTTTCCCCAGTTTATCTTTTACATGGATATAGTGTTTGCAGTCTAGGCACCAACAGAGTGTGACAACAGCAAATGTATGTTATCTATAAAAGATAGATATGACCTTTTAATAGAACTATACAGTATGCGTTGTAATCTAAATTATTCATAAAATTACATTTTGTTAGTTTTCATATGTCTTTGCCAAATAAGTGAGGATGTAATATTCTCATTAATTTTCCAGATGGTGGAAACCCAGACAAACAGCCATATGAAATCCTACATTAAAATGCTACAGTGCTAAAGGCACTGAATGCAATCGAGGTAATCAAAATCCACAACTGTGCAATATTTGTAATATCACTGTACTGTAGCTAGTGATTGATTGGATGCTGTTACTCTTTGATAATGTTTGCCAATGGTTAACAACTCATTGTTGTTTTATATCAATCAGATAATTCAACACTGTTTATGTTTTTCTGCAAGAAAGAAAATGCTAAGAAAATGAAAAAAGAACATTATTTTTAAATAGTCAGACCCACTCAATCCTGAAAATGTATGCAAAGAAAATCACGAAAAGGAAAAAAAAATATTATTTTAACTGGACTTCTAATTGTTTTGAAGCACTTAACTTTATCAGCATTGTGTTAAGTATACCTGCCATCCCTTTAACAGTCAATGTAATACTAACTCTTACTTATCCATTCAAATTCATTTAGTAAGTTCCTCATCTGATTGTATGGCATCAGGGTGCAAAGGGAGGGTTACTAAGAGGGGAGGCAGGGAAATGCTTGTGTTTCCAGATATTTAAAGTCCTGTAAATTTCCTGGGAAAATTAAATGATAATTTGCCAAGTTCCTTGGTTCACAAAATATTATATTATAATATTCTGTATTAACCATGAACTGTTTGGCCTGTACTTAGTTATCCCTGTGACACAGTTAATGATTATCACCAAGTATGACCTAGCAAAACTGTTTTAAATGGTAAGATTTTTTTTTTCAAATTCAAATGAAGGTACCTAAATATATTCACTATCTTCAAAATACTCAGGGACAACCACCTCAAACATATCGTTATATACGCAATTATTTGCAAAAATAGTAAACACTAAAACACACACGCACACACACACACAGAGCATCATAAGGAGGACCATATGGTGATGACACACTTCAGTTGAAAATGGATCCTCTGTGTGTGTGCATGCGGGCGCGTGTGTGTAATGACCAGACTGATTATTGCACTTCCTGAAAATGAGGTAACCCTTTAAGATTGGCCCATATATCGAAAGGAAGACAAAAAGAGCATTTCTTCTGTTTTTGGCCTTGTCCCTCTTGGAAACCTGCTGCCAATTACAAATGTGCAAATTTCAGTAGTGTTTTTTGAGCATCATTGGTGAGTATAAACCCATGCAGATCACTTGTATACTTCTGGAATGCTAAAAACTACTAGTGTTCCTGCCACTCTTTCTTCATTCCTGTTAACACCACCTTGCACTTTTTGAAACCATCTATAATGTACAGACGAGCAATGGTCTGCTGAAACTATTGAATGTCCTCTTCCAGTACACATGTTTACGTTATGTTTTCATCTGTGCTTGTTTGTTTGTCAGCAATATAACTCAAAAGGATTTGAACCAAAATTGATTACACTTGCTGAAACTATTCCTTGAAAATATTATTTAATTTTCAAGGTCAGAAGTCAAGGTCATGTTTAAAAATGTTTTTAAAAAATCCCTCTCTCTATCTAAATTAATATATTAGTGAATTTTTCATCTATCGTGAAGACATTTGGTACTTGGGTATAACCATTTACTGTTGTTAATTCATTGTCTTTGTCTATTCTAAGTTAAAATACAATAATGCAAATTGAATTACAAACACTACACAAAAATCACATACACATATACAATTCATATCTCTGCAAATGTTTGTTTTTCTTTTTTCATTGAGTTTTTTAGGAGGACACTATTAGGCTGCATAAACTGAATAAAATGTATTCACTCATTACTGAGCGACCTTCCAGTTCATAACTAATTAACTGACTTTTTTTTCTTTCATTTTTAAACATGTAATGTTTTTACATCATTCTTTGTTTTAGAGACAAGATCCTGTTTCTTGGGATCCAGAGTTTGCTGGTGTATCTCGGCCTGTCAGGTCCTGAACATCCGCTACATCCTCTCGCCCTATCTGTACACTCTGATGTATGAGGCACACACTCAAGGAAACACAGTGATCAGACCACTTTTGCATGAGTAAGCACAGACCCACAGCACACATGGCTCTTATCTTTAGTGATAACTTTTTGGATTTAGCATTACATTTAGTCACTTTATCAAATAATTGAGTTATTACCAGGATGGATCTTTCATCCTGATCACTGGCAAGATGACCTCATTTTATGCTACACTGCTTCTCATTAGTGGGCAATGTAACATGAAGATGTTTCTGAATTCATAAAAAATAATTCAGGGGGAGCTTTCATTTTAGTGCTTTGACATGTTTTCAACAGCAGTGTGTTTTAATGATCAGTAACTCAAGTTAGATCATGATACTAACAGAACATCCCTGAGTGGCTACAGATGTTAAGTTAATGGGAGATAAGACGGACTTAATTTGAATGTCCATTAATTTTCCACTGAGTTAAGTTAGGCTGGTTTGAGCAACTTTCTCATGAGAATAACTTGAATTGTTAAGAAAATTTGAATTGTGTTTCTCTTGCCACAGCAGTTGCCTTTTAAAAGCCCTCTGAGCAAAATCCCTCTGAGCACTGTGTAGTGCAGAGGCCAAACATACATCACTGTGGCTGCACTTGGCAACTCCCAAATGTGGATGTGTGAAATTGTTTGAAAAAGAAGACATATTTATTCATTTTAAGAGACTCTTATAAAGTCACAGATGGTATTTAAGGAGCTGGCAGGGTGAGTCTGCAGGGTTAATTGGCTTGCATCTGCAAACCACTGAATTCTGAATGAGTGCTTGAATAGTCGTCTGGGCTGAGGATGCATGAGAGAGCAACGGAAACATTTCTTTCAGGCAGGCTTAATGGCTTCGTGCTGGTATGTTGCAGATCTGTGAACGACAAAACTACATGGGAAATCTACAAACAGTTCGTCTGGGGACCTGCCCTACTTATCAGCCCTGCACTTGACCAGGTGTGCTGTAATACAAACTTTTTTTTGTTTTTATACCTTCAGGGTTGGGACTGATTGGCTTTAACTGATTTCCTGACAGGGAGTCACATCTGTGAATGGCTATCTTCCTAATGATCGCTGTTATGACTTCCACACTGTAAGTACTTGTCTATAATAACAATAAAACGTTTGTTGTCAAATTCTTTGCAGAATCCTGGGGATTAAAATGGCTACATCTTAATGATTTAACCATTTTAATGGGCTAAATCATAGCTACAGCGAAGAAAAAAATCACAAACAAAATTAACAAGAGAAATACAATATGATAGCATAATTAAGGAGCTGCAGCTTAGCAGCTACAGAGCACTTAGCACCTTAATGACATAAAAAACAGAAAACAAAATACTCAGTGTAGCTAAATGGCATTATAGACCCCCAACCCACGTGGCCCCATCACTGTACGCACATATTCAATATTTCCATGTTACTCAGTGGTTTTGGTTTCTACCCTACCAAGGCAAAGAGCCTGTTGAATGAAATGAATCAAAGCTAATTAACTGCAGTATTTCTTGGACTTTAATAGTATGCAGTTATTATATCATACCCTGGCAGAAACCAGAGAACAATACATTTTACAGGTAAGTAAGCACACATCATAGCTGATACAGCTTCAGAGAACACAGCTACAGGCCAGCATCCCGTGTGAAGTGCGAGCGTTTGTGTGTGTGTGTGTGTGTTTGTGGCTTTGTGCCTGTGCAGAGATGCAGAGAGGTACACATATCGTTTGTGTGTTTGAATGAGAATGAAAGAGAGAAAGACAGTCAGGGGGTGATGACTGTTCCAGCAGGAAAGAGGTCAGATGGATCCCCTCAGCAGGAATATATTTGTTCTCAGCAGCAGGTATAAATAGACATTGTCCTTTAGCAATCTGCTGCAACCCTTTCTGCCCCTTTTGTTTCAGTCGGCAGAATCCTTTAGGACTGATCGTTGCCCTGAATGGCAGTGGAACTGCTAAAGGATCGTTCTTCTGGGACGACGGTGAAGGAATAGGTAAGTGAAAGGTCACTCTTGAACACCTACACCACCAACTCAGCAAACAGCATGTGGTTTGACATCTAATGTATGTATTTATGGGGTGAATGAGGTCCCTATTCATGATATCCGAATGACATAGTCAATTCACTCCCTGTAATACATGCACAGTACTGTAGCATTTTTAAACCAGGCGTTAATAGCTCCACGTTCATAGCTATCACAGAACAGGAAGATGGAACTGCAATAGAACATTTTGTGCTTTTGTATCAAAGTTTTGCAGCCTTGGTTAAATGGTAAATGGACTTGTTCTTATATAGCGCTTTTCTACTCTTCAGAGCACTCAAAGCGCTTTATAACCAGATACGTTTTCATAAACAAACATCTTGTCTGCTTTCTTTAATGCATTTTTAGCCATGTTAGTAACATGGCCTAAAGGTAGGCAAAGTTGGTTTGTAACTTTGTCCAATCAAACTGAAATACTTGAACATTAGTCCTCAGATTGCTGTTAAAATGTAAACACATTTTTATAATCCCCACTGTTGGATCCCCATAACTAATGGTGATTCTCTGGCTTTTCCTCTTTCCTTCTTATCATGAATTTTGTATTTGCTGTTTTTATTTGCAGGTTTAAATGTTTCAGCAACAATTTGAAAACCTGACATTCATATAAAATACTGAACTGGTTCAACAACCACTGCTTGAATTTTGGTGGATGAAACTTACTATCAAAGCTTGTCATTATTTCTATAACAAGAATCTCAGGCTTGATGCTTAAATTGCACTGATTTATGACAAATATCGAACATTTTGGATGAAATTAGAAGAGCTGCACCGTAAGTTTTCATCCCAGTATGTGTTAAACTCCCGTGCGGTTAGAAATTCAGTGAAAGTAATTCCGCTACTTTCACTGAATATGAAATTCTGTATCGATTTTATCAGAAAGACACAGCGAGCTACAACATAGTCTATCTCTGCTTCCTCACTTGTTCTCAGGCATGCATTTTCACACACACACGAACAGAATCGGTCTCTGAAGTGCTTTTGTGAGAAGATGCACTCCTCTGTGCACGGTGTGTTTGTGTTGGGACAAAGGAAAGAAAGGTAGATAGTAAGCAAGTGAGGAATGCATAGAAGGGGAGTGACAGAAACCATTACAGTAATTCCCTATGTCGCTGCCTAGAGATATGCTCTCCATCACTCCGCTTTTATCTGGTCCCTTCTGCGTCTCCCTGTCTGTCTGCCATGTAGCCTTCCTATGTCTTTCTTCCTTGCTTTGCCTCTCAGCGTATCACTTGCTTACCTGTATTATCTGCTGTTCTGCTTGTTTCGACTTCTGCATTTTTTAGTTTTACCTCAGAGGTTTAGCTATTCGCTCGGATGTCTGTCAGGCCAGCATGGCTTTGTGCTACTCACTCATTCATCAGTTGTTCTCTCATTTATTCAGCCAGTTCTGCATTCACACATTCATGCCACAAATTCATTATTCATCCCTATGTATATTTAAGGTAGACAGCCAAATGTCAACTTATTTCACTTAGTTACTGGGTTATTGCACTTAATAAACTATGACTGAGTTTGTGGATTGGAGTTATTTGACCAAATAAATCAGAAAAATAACTTAATTTGCCCTTTTAGTCAAATTAAGTTAAACCTTGATCAACACAAATTTTCACATTTCCCTTATTTGTCTCTACATCACTCGTTGTGTTGTAACATTGAGTCATTGTGTTCACTCCCATTTTGTTTCCCAGACACAGTGGAGAACAACAGATAACTTCTGATCTAGTTTTCAGCGCAGTCAGTGAGTTCAAAGGCATATATACTGTATATATATATATATATATATATACAAATTTTTTTCATAATCATCATTATTACTATTAATGCAGCAAGACAAGGAGATCAGCTGATCCTTTAGCATTCAAAGAGGTTGTGGTGAGCGGATGTCAAAGGCTAACTGCAGGAAACCATTAGCAAAGAGTCTAATTCTGAGCTGCTGGTTTCATATGAGCTTTTTCTGGAGACAAATTTCTTATTAAAAAAAAAATCTTTTGATACCTGTATTAAAATAAGCACACACAAGTACTTAAGCAGCTTAATCATTTAATATTAGCACATTAAAAATAATCATCTAAAAGTGGATAACTTTTAAAATATTTAACAATTACCATTTCAGTCTTTAATACAACTTGCATGGTTAAGTAGTGAAAATGAATTTAGACACACAGATGGCAATAGTTTTTTTTTAATCTTTTCTTTCTTTTTTTTTAATCTGGCTCTTCGGTTTGCCTTCAATGTGCAATTTATGTCACAGTGACTATAAAATAATTAATAAAAGAATGTTTAATATTGGTATTGCTGAGCTTCCTTGTAAAATTGAAAGATGGTGCAATGGCATCACCAAGTCAGCAGCCTTAATGAAGTCACAACGCACTTTTGATCAGGTGCAAGGCTTTTGTTGTGCATCCGGCTTCATTAGAATTTTGTGGCTGAAAATTAACATGCTTTCAGAAGAGACTGAATTGGAATGGATATGTTAATGCAGATTTCACTGTTTTTGGAATAAAAATGATTTAATAATCGCTGCCTGCTCAGACAACCTCTCATCTCGAACACAAGCACAAAGAGCAATTTAGGGATTTATGCTGAAGGAAAAAACAAACAAAAACCAACTAAAACAAACAACAAATCCCAAATAATCAGTCTCACCAGGGATTATTACAAACCTATTAAAAACAGTTTGTCTCCAGCCTTGGAAATCAGAATTATGATGAAATCCTCCACCTGACAACTTGAGCCGGTTTTGAACAAATTTGAAAAAGAGCATTTTGAACATGTTTCCTTGATCTGTATTAATAATCATTTCCATGTTCTTTGAACAGGAGTATTTCCATATGCATAAAGAGCTGTAGTAAAAGCCTGTGTTGAAGAAATCAAAGATAGAGATACATAGAGTACTATAGACTACAAATCACATGTATTCAAACTGAGCTTAATTCTATACACTTCCTCTACTTCACAGTAGTTTATCGGTTTAACCAATTAACCTAACATTCATCTCTTTGGACTAAGAAAGGATGCCGGAGTAAAGCCATGCAGGCACAGGAAGAACATGCAAACTCAAAGAGAGGCCCCCAGACAGGAACTTTCTTGATCTGAGGCAACAGTGCCAGCCACTGCAGCACCACGCCACCTGCTTATAAGCAACTAGCAAAGTGTATAAAAAAGTCTTGTTAATTGACATGAACACATTCTTAACCATAAATATACCTATGTTGTCCATAAGGGCAACAGACAGTAGAGGATTTCAGAGTCACGTATGATTTTAATGAGGTTTACTTAAATTAAATTAAATTACAGTTTGATTCAGCAACACAGATGCTTCTCTGGTGCCCTTCGGGGTGAATTTTTAAAATGTTGCTACCGTGTGAACACCACATACAGTACCAATGAAAGGTTTGGTGTGCAGACTTTTGACTGGTACTGTCCTCTTGCAAAAGATATTTCAGGGACACAAGTGGCTTTGTCTTATGGCAAAGTTCATTTGACGACCGGATCGCAGTTTGCGTCGGACAAGATAGAAACTCACAAATAAAGAAAATAGCCCAGGCACATTTGCCTCTTTGCCAGGCAAGGATCCAAAGACACACATTAGTAAACACATTTAAGCACACACACACGGACACACATGCAAAAGGCTAAAGTATACACATAGTGTAGACCATGGCCAAACATCTGTGGCTGTCCTCTGCCTACAATCAGGCTCAATTCAAAGCAATTTCACACAGTGATAAAACAGGCACTGCCTGACAGCCAAAGAGGGAGACAGAGGGGATATGTGTGTGTGTGTGTGTGTGTTTTGTCTGTGCACATATGCGTATGTGAGGATGGGTGTATGTGTGAACAGGCAGATGTGAGAAGATGAGGATAAGTTGGGCAATGAGGCCAGAAGCGGCCTGGCAGATTAGCAGATCGTATGCCATTTTGGATGTCTATCTGAATGTAGATGTGCGGGTGTGTGTATGTGTGTGTGTGTGTGTTCCTTTAGCTCAGTATGAGTTTTGGACCTTTCAGATTGAAGCCATTTTTACCAAGATTACCATTTTAGGCTTTTTCAGTATTTAAGGGACTGTCAGTGCACTGGTTTATTGATAATCAGGGACCTCAATCCAGTGTGTGTGTTTGCCCGTGTGCATGTGTGTGTGTGACAAGACACGGATTTTTCACAGTGCAGCATGATATGCACTGACATTTAGAATCTCACAGCAGCTAAAACCAAGGCCAGAGTAAACAATATTACCTGTTGGATATAAAACCATATCACTAAAAATAGAACTATATAAGAAAGGTATTCAAAAGGTAAATGTCACTCACTAAAGAAACAATGCAAAAAAATCTAAATAATGTATTGCTGGATAATATCCATGTCTCAGCCCGCTGAAACAGCAAAGTGAATATGACCCCAAAATAGATAATTGGGGGAATTAATATTTTTCTAGCTAATACAAATAAAGTGCATAATCTTTTGCATTGTATTTGCTATCTATTAACCTTCTTAGTCTGTTAATTTCAATTGCTTCTTACGATGTTAGGGTCAGTGGTGACCCGTCTTACAGTAAATCAGCCAAAAATGCCCTCAAAACAGTGATTTTTTTTTAACCAATTTGTTTGTTGTCTCTTGGTTACCTTGTTAGGCTTCTTTATCCATGACAACTTTGGTTTTTAATATTTTTGGCACAGCCTTTCCTTTTACAGTATATCTCTCTTTTTAAATGAAAAAAAGGTAAAATGAGAGAATTCTGTAGATGAACAAAAGGTTCTTATACCATCTTAGTATTATTAAGAAGTATTAGAACACATCTACATATCTCTAAAATAAATTTTTAATATTTTGAGCCATGGTGACATTTATGGTGTTAGGGTCATTTGTGACCCGTTTATATTTACGTCAAAAAAAGGGAAGAAACATTTATTTTCAAATATAGAAGGCCCTAACATGTTTATGACAAAGTAAGTGAGGTCACAGTATGTTTATGATTTCAGTTTTGACACTGATTA
>VOQJ01011635.1:14367-33535 GCA_015052665.1 Apistogramma diplotaenia | reverse complement strand
ATACACATACAAACACACACATACACTCGCACATTCACCTTTATTCCTGCTCTCTATCTCCTCTTCCTTTCTCCATCCACTCTTTTCTTTTCTCTCAGTATTGTGTCAGGAAAAGAAGCAGCTCTTATTTATATGGCAGTGTGAAGGCTAGAGTGCTGTCTGAAAAGAAACCAGGGGTCAGAGCTCCTCACTATAGATTTTCCTACTAGTCGGATCCATGCTGAGAAATAACCTGAAACTAGTGGCATGCAATACTCGCTTCTCCTTTACCACAGAGGGCTAATTCTGGTCATACCACAATTTCTTCCCCATAGTTTAACTGTTCTGCTTTTACAGGCGGAAGGATAAACATGAGCATGTGGGTCTGAAACACATCCGAACCATACAATTAAGTTAGCGAGTCTTATGCATTGGTCTGGAATACAGAATGAGCTCTAAGCTCAATCGAATGTCTGCTATGGATATGAGACTGCCTGCCGGCATATATCATCTTGTTAAGGAAGCCCAGTGTGGCAGGCATTATAAAGTTGACTACGGCAGGAGTCTCTTAGTATAGAGTTGAGATGCTTTTCTCCTTTGTGAATGGCAACAGATAGCTCCAGTGATGAGCTAACTTTGGTCAGCAAGGCTGTCCCAGGACCCCACAGGAAGTGCCGAGGACAGTCCACGGAAGTCAACATCCTGGCTGGACCTGCATCCCTTGTTGTGTTCTTTGTTATTCTAAAGCCTGTCAAGGAAGGAAGCCGGGTGCTAACACAGATCTGTCTTATCTCCTCAATCTAATGTTCTCTGGATTCAGAGCAAAGACACAAGGCGTAGTCCGAATGCAGCTTTCACAGAGTAACACTGAAAATCCTTCTTTTAATACTCTCCTTTAATCCGGGGGAAAAAAGACCATACCTGCTGGGGTCAGTCTGAAATCCTGAATCTTTAAAACAAAATTCTACGGTTGTTCAAAATGGCACGTTTGAACTGATAGGAAAGTTGCAAATGGGGAAGTGAGAATATATGAGGAAACATTGTGCAACAGGTTTAGTAATAATAGAAAGCACACATATACACAGATGCAGTTTTGCTTTTGGTTCATTTTGACTTATGTTGTATGTCTGTGTGTGTGTGTTTTCTTCCAGGAGGAGGAGAGTGGCCGCTTGGTGCGGACATACCCAAAGATGACTGAGAGCCAAGTGGATGTGGGCACACAGACGGAGCCTGTGGTCGTGCTATCTCTGGCTCAGGCTGCCGTTCTTGGCCTCATCTCCCAGAATGAAATATTTGGGGCCACTATTGCTCCTAATGGCTTTTACACAGGAGAGCCCAGAGAATGCCCTCCTCCTCCACCGGAGTCAGTGGAGTATGAGTACGCTGACCAGCTGATAGGGGCCAATGGGGACTACCTAGCTGATCCTGCTGGGGAGCCAGAGCAACAGCCCCACTGCAGTGAAAGGAGACGGCCCGGGCCCCGTGGGAGGACCAAGAGGCCCAGGATTGACGGGGAATTAGAGGGTCATCCGCACAATGTACCCAGCCCACAGCCTCAGGTTAAAGGTGAAAGACTTGAGTCTGATACCCCTCCTTCATGCATTCACATGAACAACAGGCGCAGTCCTGGCAAGTCAGAGGACCCAGTCATCCAGCAAGGTTCTCTGAAAGAGGAGCAAGCTTGTGGAAACTGTCCTTCATGTGTGAGAGATACATCCAGGCCACAAACAGATGGACAGCCAGAGGCTGAACAAGATGAAAGCCCTGGTAGGGACAGAGAAGGGAAAGAAGAAGACTTAGTAGTAGAGGAAGAAGAGGAGGAGGCACTGAATCTCAAGACTACTGGAGAAACAAGCAGTCCTGTGGAGAATCGCTATTATGATTCCAGTGAGGTGGCCTATGAGTCTGCAGATATGGCAATGCCAACAGAGTATGAGGAGAACAACCAAGCCATGCTGTGGTCAGACCCAGAGGGTCTCGCGAGACGAATGCAGATTGACCGACTGGACATCAATGTACAGATCGATGAGTCTTACTGCGTAGATGTAGGAGAGGGCTTGAAGCGCTGGAAGTGCCGCATGTGTGAGAAGTCATACACATCCAAATATAACCTGGTAACCCATATCTTGGGCCATAATGGAATTAAGCCACATGAATGTATACACTGTGGAAAGCTTTTCAAGCAGCCAAGCCACCTCCAGACTCACCTGCTCACCCACCAGGGAACCCGACCTCACAAGTGTACCGTCTGTGAGAAGGCCTTCACACAGACGAGCCACCTGAAGAGGCACATGCTGCAACATTCAGACGTGAAACCCTACAGCTGTCGCTTCTGTGGCCGTGGCTTTGCCTACCCCAGTGAACTGAGGACCCACGAGAACAAACACGAGAATGGTCAGTGCCATGTCTGCACCCAGTGTGGTCTCGAGTTCCCAACCTATGCGCACCTGAAGCGCCACCTGACCAGCCATCAGGGACCCACGACGTACCAGTGCACAGAGTGCAACAAGTCCTTCGCCTACCGCAGCCAGCTGCAGAACCACTTGATGAAGCACCAGAACGTGCGGCCTTATGTTTGCCCTGAGTGCGGCATGGAGTTTGTCCAGATCCACCATCTCCGACAGCACGCTCTCACTCACAAGGTACTGCCAGCGCACGCCTTCCCACTTAAGGTACTGAAACTGAATGATGTGCCTTTGTCTACCAATAAATGTGTTCAAAATAAAAGTCAGAGTATGCTGGCTTCATGCAGCAACACATCACTATTCAAAAACAGAAAAATCTAATTATCAACATAGGCATAAAAGGGATTTGGGAGTAAAAAGGGAAGTATTTTAGACTCTTTCACTCAGTGTCTGTAGTATGAATCCTCATGGAAAAAATGGGGGTATATGGCATCCCATCCTTTTCTCCAAAACCAGTTGCTTTGTAAACATAGCCTTCAAAGGCCTTGAGTTTTTTGTGTGTCTCAACCCCCCACTTGCATGTGTTTTGTGTCGTGTGTCATTCGCAAAGCTACTTCCCTTTGTGTCTGATGAATCACTCTAGTCTTTCTCTCCATTTCATTATATAGTCTTACTTTATTCTAAATAAAAAAAAAAAACTTCTATTCATAGCACATGCTGTGGTGAATATTAAAATAAAAGTCAAAAACATGGGTAGAAACTTTAAAAAAAAGTTTATCTTTCCATTGCCAGACTTCTTCATCTTTGTCACTCAACAAGTGGGTGGTGGGTGGGGGTGGGGGGATATAATCTACATGAGAAAGATCAAAAACCAGAATACAAATGCTCAATCGCAGCAAACAGGCACACGTGAGATCCTTGTGATTTTTCTCTCCATGACTCATTATTTATTTTCCTCTCTACCATATATTTAGCCAAATTAATTAAAAGGCACAAACATTTTTTTGTGTCCCCAGGGTATGAAAGAATTCAAGTGTGATGTCTGTGCCAGAGAATTCACCCTATCTGCCAACCTGAAGAGACACATGCTGATCCACGCCAGTGTGAGGCCCTTCCAGTGCCACGTCTGCTTTAAGACCTTTGTCCAGAAGCAGACCCTTAAAACACACATGATTGTCCACCTGCCGGTGAAGCCTTTCAAATGCAAGGTGGGGAAAGCAAGTAGAGTCTTACATTAGGTTAACCGGATCCCACTGCGATGAAACGGGGAGAGGTACTGACTACTGCACCCGTGTCTTTCAGGTGTGCGGAAAGTCGTTTAACAGAATGTACAACCTCCTCGGCCACATGCATCTCCACGCTGGCAGCAAGCCCTTCAAGTGCCCTTACTGCACCAGCAAGTTCAACCTGAAGGGCAACCTGAGCCGACACATGAAAGTCAAACACGGCATCATGGATGCCACAATAGATGGACATGGTGAGTAATGTCACGACTCGCCCTTAATTAAACTCTGATTTGAAACAGATGATATTTGAATTGTTGATGGGTTATGTGTTTGGAGGGCTTCATGTCACATTATTGTCACTCAGCCTGTCCCTAATGCACTTTGACTCAGCATGTACTTTAATCTAACATTCAAGCATTTTGATGTTTCTGTCGCTCCCTCCTTGTGTGCTTAGTAAATATAGCAGTGCCTGGATTAGACATGGCTGTCTCTATCAGTGGAGACTGATACCGAGGAGGGGCAATCTACAGGCTGTCCTAAATGTGGCCATATGTCTTTAGGAAGAGCTCTGTGTGTGTGTGTGTGTGTGTGCTATTGTGGTGAAACTGGAATCATATTTGTATCCTCCTTTGTCCCTTCTTCAGAACCCCCCCAAGAGACAGAAGGCCAGGAGGACTACGAAGAGGAGAGCTTTGAATTCAGTGAGCGAGAAAACCGAGCCAACAACAACAACACGCCAGACATCTCTAAACTGTCTCAAATGGAGTATTACAGCACCTATGGGAAGAGTACAGGACGCTTCAGTACTTCGTGAATTCTTAAAACTGACCCCAAATTGAACATAGGTGTGACCTAATGAAAACAGGATTGTTTTGTTTTGTTTTTTTATTTTGTTTCTGCTGTTAAAGTCATAGTGCTTAGGCTCCTCTTCAAGGATGTGAAGAAGCCTAGCAGACTGCACATGAGTATGCACTGGAATCAGTCATAACGCTAGAAAAAAAATTAAAAATGTATACTTTTTTAATCTAATTACATATTTTTCATCTCTAAAACATGAAAACATACAGATAAATATATTTGAAGAAAATGGACAGCCTAAAATAGGAGCAAAAGATTTAAAAGTATATATATCCATTTGTACGTGTTGTTAATTTTTTAACAACAGTTACATCCATCAGAGCCCAATTTGAAAAGCACAAGCTCAGCTGTAACCATTGGTGCACGTTAATGTCACACTGCACGTCCTCATTCAAGACAATCCCGGTCCCCCCGCCCTCTCTGTCTCTCTGCTGGGGTAAACTCATGGGTTAAAGAGGGAAACAGTTGTTGCTGTTCATTTCACTTGCCAAAGCTAATAAATTTGCAGAAGTTAATGATTCACTTTGATTTCAACTGTGATAAACTGCAAAATGACTGAAACGCCACTGGATTTGCAATCTGTGTTTTATTGTATATTACTGTACAGAATGTATCAGACCTCTAGTACACTGGCTGGTACTGCAATCAGTGCATTGCACTGAGGACCACTGTGTCTACTTTTTACATTTCTGCATTAATGGGCGTCACCCTGTATTGATCTCTAGTCTATGAATGTAACTGTTTCTGTGGAATGTTTAAAGATGCTAATAAAAAGAAAAGAAAAATACCCCTTTTTTAATAGTAGGATCCCTTTTACCAAAGAATTGGATCAAATCTTGCAGCTACTGGCGCCATTGGATTATTTTCCTTGCTGCTGTGTTGAGCTGGGACATTGAATTTCTTGGGGTCCAATCACAGACCTCCAGAAATTACATTCAGGTTCCCCTCCCACCCATCTGTAGATCTTTTCAGATTACCACAGAACAGACTGTGGTGCGGCATCTCTTTCAGTAAACCTTACCGTTTTCCCTGATCCAAGCCTTCACAAGACTGCAGCATTTTTCAAAAGCAAACCTTGCATTTGTATTGCAGTTGTGTGTGCGTGTGTGTGGGTTGTTGGGTTTTTTTTTTTTTTGTTTTTTTTTAAACGGATGAATCTCAAGAATTGTCCCCCAAAAAACTCGGACAGAAATATTAAGTGCCCCAGTGTGTCTGCGAGAGCATGCCATCCATCATGCTGTACACTGGTCTCAAGTGATGAACGACAACCTCCCAACATGTGACAAGGCCGTGGACCTTGTGCAAAATGATTTGGAAATGCTCAATATATTCAGTTTCCCAGTGCTTAGCTTTTCAAACTTGTAACCTGCAAATAAGGTATCCATTTGCAATGTTGATATGGTGCATTTAAAATTTAAAAAATGCTCATTTTTATGAGGTTTTTTTTTTTTTAAATCTTCTGTGTTCACTCCATCACTATTTTAGTGATGACACAAGAAAGATGCTCATCTTAAATGGCTCTCTGTATTAGACATTAGTGTGGAGATAATGTTGATAGAAATGTATGTATAATGTTGTGTACCAGGCAATACTGTAAGATAATAAATTTATTTACCTTTAAAAGTGGTTTAGCTCTCATTTGCACCAAATGCAAAACACCAACAGTGGTTTAAAAGATTTATTGGCAAATGTGTGTGACACAGGCTTCAGTCTTGCCCAAGGCCTTACATAGCACTGAATACTTCACATTACAAAAATAAAACCCTGCAAATAATGGGACAAAACAGTAAAGGAGCCATGAGGTGGAAGGACTATTCTCAATGATTTAAAAACCTAATAGAACACTACATAATCCTATAGACAGTACTTAGTTTTTCCTCCTTCTGATTAAATTGCAAGTAAATTTATTGACCTTTTAAGTTAAAAATGAGGTACAAAAACAGAAGAGTGACGTTGCCATCTTCATGCTTATTCTTTCAAGTCCTTCACTTTCCAAGAGCTTTGTCCAGATTTGTCTTGATGGCGTCGAGGAAGTCTGTAGTATTGACGTAATGCTCGTTCAGCTTGACGCTGGAAAGACAGGACAGAGCACATCAGAAAATTCAGCACAGCACTTGCAAAAAACATGATAAAAATAAACACACAAGTGACACAAACATGAAGTTCAGCATTAATTTTTCTTGTTCGCTAATCACACATGGATTATTCAACTCCATGATACATATTATCAAGCTGAGTAAATACTACAAGGCTGTACCCTTTAATTTTGTGTGTAGTTTTTAGACAACAGCGTGTTACATGAAGCATCTGTGACTGGCAGATGACTAAACTGCAATGCCTTCACATGTGTTCAAAGGCGGCAAATGAGCCAATACAAAGATAAGTACGTACACTACAAACGTGTGGAGGAATTAGACGGCAAGGCTACTGAATTCTTGAGTAAACATTTTCAAAAATCTTTCCCCCAATTTTTGTTTTGTGGATCTACTTGGAAAATCCTGCATTATATGTGCAGCTTATTTTTCACCACACATGTTCATTACTAATCAGAAAGGTTTACTCAATTAAAAACACACTTAATGTTCCCCTGATCAGCATTAAAAGCAATATAAAAAAAATCTTGCTTTTTGCCAGCCTTGAAAGTCAAATTGAATTTTTTAAATCAATTTGCTGAAAAACATACAATAATGAAAACTGGCAGATGAGGACAAGTGAGTCAGAATCAGGGCAAATTATATGCTATCTTGGGTCAATAGTTCAGATCACTGGAGGTTAAATCAACATGAATATCATTAAAGACTAAAAGTGATAGCATCAAACCTTATTCATCTTCTGGTTGCCATTATAGGCTTCATGTCCTAAAACATGAAGATGCACCACGGACTGAATGGACGCATCCTTCAAATAAAGGCCGCAACTGATGGCTTTTTGTGTGACTGATTAATCTGAAAATTATTTCCTGAATTTCTTTCATGAAATGTCAGCCAACGGTGAAAAATGGACGCGACGAGTTCTCAAAACTCAAAATGATATCTTCAAATTGTTTAACACGACAATAAAAATAAGAGCAGCGAGTCCTTACAGTGAGGTAATGACGCTACAATGTGTTTGGCATTTTTGATTTTTTTTTTAAATTACTGCAGATTACTTTTGTTGATCAACTATTTGTTAGGTGATCACCCACACTCTACCTACAATCCTATCACCCGGTCATGTACTAAAGTTAATGACTGACAAACAGTGGTTTTCTATAGCACCAAACATTTCCTTGTACTATTAGAAGGCTATGCTAAGGTGAAACAAGTAGATTACTGGTAAACCAGTTTAAACTCAGCATATTAATCATGTTGTGCAGTGGACATGCTGCACAGTACACAGTTTAACATTTCCATGTACTGAGACAAAAAAAGAACTCTAATAGCAAAAACTAAATATATCCAACAAAGCAGTTACAGAATGTATACTGTGGTTTCAGTGAGTCTGCAAGTACACTGTAAACTAAGGTCTCAGCGGGGAAATAAACTTACTTGGACAGGCCGTGGATGCAACCTGCCAGGTCCTTGGTCATAGTGCCACTCTCAACGGTCTCAACACACACCCTCTCCAGTGTCTGGGCGAACCTGAAATCAAAGACATTAATTAATGAACCAGAAAAGAGAGGGGAAAAAAATACTTTTCAATTTAGCAACACTATGTTTCCAGAAATATTCAAATTTTCTTACTTTATAAGGTCAGGGTTGCCATCAAGCTTGCCTCTGTGCTCCAGGCCTCGAGTCCAGGCAAAGATGCTGGCAATGGGGTTAGTGCTGGTTGGCCTCCCCTGAAAGCAGAGATGAGGACATTGTGTGCATAATAACCTACTAAACATATTAAGCCCAGCATCAAATATTTACTGGATTTGAGCACATGTGAACAATTGTCACACTCATTCTTCACCACTTGATGGCAGCATAGCTCCACAGATTACACAGTCTGTTTGCAAGCAGATCCTTGAGCTTTACATACTTTTCTCACGTGAAACGTTTCCCCATACAGAGCCATAATGCTTACTAACCTTCTGGTGCTCGCGATAGTGCCTGGTCACAGTGCCGTGGGCTGCCTCAGCCTCAATAGTCTTGCCGTCAGGACAGATAAGAACTGATGTCATGAGCCCCAGAGAGCCAAAGCCTAAAATAGGAAAAACAAATCCTTCAGCGCCATCCACTTCAGACCAAAACCTCACAAGCACCTCATATGCTTACAGGTCTGAGCGACGTTTTCCAAAAAATCTCACCCTGAGCAAGGATGTCGGACTGAACATCTCCATCATAATTCTTGCAAGCCCACACAAAGGCCCCGGAAGACTTCAACACTTGGGCGACCATATCGTCGATTAGCCTGTGCTCATACCAGATCTTCAGTTTATCAAACTCTGGCTTGTAATTCCTGCAGGAGGCAGAAACACAATAAACTAATACATCTTTACTTTAAAAATAAATAAAACATTCAATTAAAAGTGATAAAGTAGCTATAATGTTGGGCTAAATATTAATCATCTATATTTTTGACCATAAATTAAATGCATTTGTTAATTTTATAATTATACTGCATTTTACTTTGCAAATGAGAGTTCAAACAATGCACACAAAAACTACAATAACAAAAGCAGACACTTACTTTTCAAAGATATCCTGGAAGATGTCTTTAAATCTGCCATCATAGGCTTTAAGAATAGTGTTCTTTGTGCTCATGTACAGGGGCCACTTCTTGGCAATAGCGTACTGGAAGCAGCTGTGTGCAAAGCCTGTAATAGACTGATGAAGGGAATAAAGAAACAAACAGTTCATGACTGCTGTAGGCTTTATCAGTCGAACAGGGGCTAACAACCTTCCCCTTGTCAAGTTGAAAGTCATCAGCTGACCTGTGATGTTGTAAAATCAAACAGACCTGTGCTGATGAAGGCAAACAAAACAGTAGCAAGGGGAGTTGAAAAGCGGTACTGCAGTGACTGCGCTGTGCATTATCTCTCCACAACTCAATCCAGTCGTTTCAAAAATTACAAATAAAAATTAAGAAAATGTTGTAATCTGGCTGTTGCAATATTCAGTTCAATCCAATTCAGCTTTATTTATTTAGTACCAAATCACAACAATAGTCGCCTCAAGGCACTTTATACTGAAAGGTAAAGATCCTACAATAACACAGAGAAAACACCCAACAATCAAACGATTGCTGATACAAAATTAATATTTTCTTTGCGAAACCAAAGAAAAGAAAAATATTTGAAGCCTACAAGAGTGATTTTCAAAACATTTTCATAGCCAAGGCATACCAAAGGGCAACCAAAATTGTAAGGCAGACTCGTGTTCACATTTGCTTACATGTCATGTGAAACAGGCATGTGGCATATCATATTGTCATATTGGAATACATTTATACGCGATATCAAAGTGTCATGTTGCAATATCATTGTTATAGTGCGAAACAAGACTAGCCCAGGCATGTCTGACAGCGGGAGCCACCGATTAGCCTCCAATCACAATTGAGTACCTAAAAAGGGAGCTACTTCAACTACCTCCAACAAAAGCGCAGTACTTTGTAAAATATGCAGGAAAACGTTTCTGCTAAAAGGTGGAAACAAACATGTTTCACCACTTGAGGCAAACACATAGCATGGAGCACAATCAGGCTTAAAATGTTATTATGTGACAGTTATTTTAGTTAGGGTTAAAGTGTTAAGCAGTCATGCTATATGACTGCTTACAATTCCAGGGAAAACTTCCCCCAAGGCTGCTTTTGTGTTACATTTGACTTGTGCAGTGTCACTACTATTGCACTATAATGCTGCTGCTGCCACCTTGTTTCAAAAGATTCACACTTCTAGTTAGGTGACATGTCATCAATAACAGTAGCTCTTTGGAAGACGACAATGGAAATGTCCTTCATTTACTTACATCTTAAATGCTGCTGCTGGCAAATATCAAATTCACTTTAATTTCTTTTTCTGTTTTTAGCATCAGAAATATAATTATGACAAATTTCTTGAAAATATGATGTAATTGAGGCTACATTACCCCTTTATAATCTGAAATACTCTTTTCCTCACTATATATTGTGAGATGGAGGCACTTTTGATACCTTATTTGCAATATCTGGGCCATGCAAAGATTTTTGGCAAACAAGAATTCAATAAGACGGTTATATTATTCATAAAAACCATTCGCAGTTAGCTGTGATTTGATTCATACAAGAAAGCCTCCACACTATCTGTCAGACAATTTGATATGTATATACTAGAACGTTAAATTTATATCAGGAATGTATGATACGACCAAAATCTCAAACTGAAATATCAAGTGTTTCATATCCCGATAATCTATATCACGATATATCTGCAAAATAGTTTATATTACAACCACATGGAAAGGACCATTTGTCGTTTACATTTTAAATTATATACTAAAATGAACATTTGTCATTCATATGTTTGTCTCCGTTTATTTGGAACTTTACATTCTTAAACATTTTCCCTAAACATGTGATATATAAAATATCAATGTAATATTAAAAAAAACTTTCAAATACAAACAGACCCAAAATAAAACACTGCTATATAAAATACTAAAAGTAAACATTGTAATTTTAGCTACAGCAGCGATTCTATCATGTGACTCTTGGGTTTCTTTTGAGCTCCTGATGGTTCCTTTCTACTTTTTCCACAAGGTTCTTAAAATAGGAAGTAGAAGAGGTTTTGTTGGTTTTAAGAGTGCTGCTATATTTTATATATTTATATATATTTTTTCTTTTCTTGCACAGTTTGATTGCTTGTATGTCATACAAAATCCCAGGGCACACCCTCTGGGAGCAGGAATTCAATAAGACAGTTATCTTATTCATAAAAAGAACCTTTAATCTTTTGGCACTAGTTGAATAGTTGAATACTTGTGCTGTTCTTGATCACAGAGCAATACTGTGGCATGGGTTAGCTGGGTCATTTATAAACATAAATATGGGAAGTGTTACTTATTTTGAAAATTTAATATAACATGGTACAACTACTGTAAATATTAACCAGTAAAGAAAATACAGAAATAAATAGGGGTACGGTTTTCTTTTTCTTGTGATTTAAAAACAAAAATATAACATTTATCCTTTCCTATAAGTGGAAGCATCAGCTCACCTCATCTGTGTTGTACATGCCCATTCCACAGCCACCTGCAGGAAAGTCAAAGACCTCCCATTCCTTGTTTGTGCTGCCATCAGCAGGTGAGAAGACAATCTTGAATTTGCCAGGCTGGTTGACAACAAAGTCTGTTGCTCTGTACTGTAGAAGAAACACGAAAAGTTTCATTGATTTTAAGACATTTGGTACTTTTGGCAACATTTTCTTCAGCATCTTTAACAAGACTCACCTGATCACCAAAAGCGTGTCTGCCAATGGTGATGGGCTGTGTCCAGCCAGGAACAAGCCGGGGAATGTTCTTGCAGATGATTGGCTCACGGAAGACGGTGCCACCCAGGATGTTCCTGATGGTTCCATTGGGGCTCTTCCACATCTTCTTCAGGCTAAACTCTACATGTAAAAATCAAACATCGAAATTATAGTATAAACAAAACAATGGCTCTGTAGTACAATGTTAGTGAACAACATTTTAGCTTTCCAGGTAAAAAGACAAAATCTGCATTCATATGGAAATACACCTGTTGCTAATTGTATTTACAATTGAGGGCACTTGTGGAAAACATCTGAGTATCAATAACCTCTTTAATTTGATTTGTGGATTTAATTATGAACCCTGTAAACTTAAAATGTAAAAAGGTATACAAAGTGCAACCGGAGATGCTTGACATTTTACTTTGTGAAGGCTTTTTCAAAGCAATCTGCTCCCTGTGAAAGGCAGGTTTTAATAATTCAGTTGTTTTAAAATTCATCAATTATCAATCCTTATTAAAACAGTGTAGGGCAAATTGTCTAATCAGGCTTGGTTACTGGATAGCCTGATGATCATCATATGCCTTATCACATTGCTTTTAATTTGCCGCTACTAAGCCCAAAATTACCACTTTCTAATCTACATACATTTTAGCCACGTTTGAAAGTCTACACAGGAAAAGGGAATGAAAAGGGAACGAGAGAGAGATACGTAAATTTCCAAAATCTGAACTGCAAACACTGAGGTTATCCAACTATGTAACCATGAAGTTAGTGCATGGCTAATGTGTAACTTTATTAAGGTTTTACCAGTTTAAAGATGACAAACAACATTGCTTCCCACAATGACATATTCAAAAATATTTGGTGGTGAATGTAAAAATGATTGTGGCAGAATAGAAATGTTATGTCTACTGCTTTGAATCTAGAAATTAATAATAGGCAAAGATTCAACAAGACCTTCAACTCTGGCTTCGTCAGGTGTGATGGTGGCACACTTAACAGCAACGCTGTATTTCTTGGTAGCCAGGGCGGAGTCGATGGTGACCTGGTCATCAGTTTGGTCACGGTATGGCAGACCCAGGTCGAAGTATTTCAGCTCAACATCAACATTGGACAGGATGAGCTAAAAGACCAGAAATAGTGAAAGAAAGATTAGCACAACAATGCAAACCTAAAAACAGGTACGCAGACAGAACATCTGAACATTAAAGCATCCTTGTAAATGCTCTGCAAAAGAGCTCACTACCTGCTTGTAAAGACTGATGCATACAATACAATAATATAACAATACCGCATATTAGATGTTCAAGACTAATTGTCATACGGTGTGGTCACATATCTCTTCCTCCTCACCTCAAGCCTCATCGCCACTAATATTAAGCTCGAGTGTCCTAAACACACTTTCCCGCTGATAAACAGTTTGATAACTGTCTCATCATTTGAGAGTTTATTTGCCAAGTGTCTGAGTCAAACAAATAAAATCAAGTTTCACTAGCACCAGCTAACAGCGGCTAACAATGGCAAAAACAGCAGGACATCTTTAACAACTCACCTCACTATCGCTGTCATCGAGTCATACTGGACTTTTCAACAAAGTTCCAGGGTAAATAGACATGAACACCTGGCATATTGACAGCTGAGGAAAACAGTGGACTGATAGCCTGTACTCCCTATAGACGAACGACAGCTGTTTGTCCTACAGTGGCCACCATAGCTAAGATTATTATAAGGGTAACAAAACAGAATTCAGTTGACAGCAATTTACTGACATTTAATGTTGATATTTTACGCACTGTACCTTTAAAAAGCTCTGACTATACCGCTAACAGTTCTGTCATGTGACCAGCACATGGCTCAGGAGGACAATTGCTGTTTTAATATGCCAGCCAATAGTGGACACTCCCCAGAAGTGTAAACTTTCTATCTGTTTCAAACCATGAATATTTAGATCACTTCTCAAAGTAGAAAAATATGTGGACAAACTCCACATGTTGGAAAACTGGAAGCACTATGTTTCAACTTAGGTTCTGTTTATACATCTTGGAAACTCCCTTCTCTTACACTGCCACTAAGATAAAAGTAAGCAGAGGCGCATATAAAATTGGAATTTTAAACCTGGGTGGGTCAGTTATGCTGCTGTGTTGAAGGTGAATGATACCGTCAGAGCAAAAGGAAGGGACAATTAGCTAGTGTTTGCCAACAGACATCAATCTCAGTCATTTTCAGGGCTGCTGTGGTTAGCTTTCAAGAACTGGGGCAAAACTTTTTTTTTTAAATTTTTTAAAAAATTCGATTCTGGTTAACAAGATAAATACCCAGTGACATCAATCTAAATCATAACGACAGGTAAACCATCCTGCAGTTAACATCAACTACAGCTGACAACCTAGGCTGCTGAGGCAAAGAGGAGGTTCAGTGTGATTGACCGCACTTATATGGCAGGGTGAAATGAGGTCTGTTTGTGAGCACTGCCATTCAACTGAGCAAATATCCATCACTTTGGCTACACAAACCCAGTAAACGAAGTAACAGTAAACCAGGTTTTGCAATCTGAGTCCGCATCGATTGGACAAAACAGCTAATTAACTGTCATATCCATCATTCAAAGAACCCCATCAGAATCTTAAAACAACTTGACAAGCAAGTGAGTGTTGTGCAAACAGCCAGAAACCCTCTGTACCAATGATAGTTTTTCACTGGCATTTACAGCTCCAGTAGCCTGCATCACAAAGACCCGAGTTTTCATTTGCGTGAGTTTAGGGAGTAATTAAATGCCACATTTTCCCTTTGAGTGTACCTAAAAAACCCCATAAAATGTACCTTGGGATCACCGATTGTTAACAAGACAAAACAGCTCATCCGCTGTCAAAACCATTTAGTGATTGAACCTCATGCTATTCTGCGTTTGATTCCTGAGCCAACAAGCCAACATCTGCTCTCTCCAGAGGCAATCAGCCACTCAATTACCAAAGCCCTCCCAACATACACACATAATCCTCTCCGTGACCCTTCCCACACATCCACCTGCCAGCCTGAGTATGAAAACAGCCAGGCAGCATGGGATCAGAGTATTCCCCCCTTCAACCTAAATACTACTTTATCACCTTCTCTTTAATGAACTCCCAGATGATCCTGGTCATCTCGTCTCCGTCCATCTCCACCACTGGATTTGCCACTTTGATGCGTTTGTCGGCATCTGTCAAACATTAAAAACACACATTGCTCAAGTTTAAAAATAAAAAAAAAACATTAAAAACTTTTTAAGACTGATGAGTGCCATAAACAAAAAGGAAATTAATTATACTCAAGAGGACTAAAACCATCTGGTCAGACAAACATTTAATGTTTTAAATGATTTAACGTTTAATCTTGAATGTATTTTAAAACTTGAAATCTATTTCAGGCTATTTCTACTTAGTTTGCATCCAGAAGAGCACACTTGTAAGTCTGAGACTTCATGCATCAACCACAGCTGAAATTTCCATCCACAGCACGCATTAAGCGAGCCCCTGGATCTGGAAGGACGACATCTCTATTTTTTTCTTATTTTAATTTAGTATGCTACATAAAAGGATACTTCCAAAAATTCCTGGATCCAGATTCATAAAGACTCCAAAATCAACTCACTTCTAAGTAGGGCCAAGTGAACCACATAATCACATTATTTCCTTGGCGTAGGACCAAAAAATAAATAATGAACCCGAGTTTTTTCAAAGTGCCAAAATGCAATTGACATTACTGTATTTTGGTGGGCGAACAAACTCAGAGTCAATGGTTCACACTATACAAGATAGATGATGGAAAATGTTCCACAAGAAGGAAGAACCACCACTTCAATAAAATGCATACCTTCCTATGAAGTAAAAAAGTGTTTCTATATAAATGTTCTTACAAGCACCAAACAGTAGAAAACATTCTGCTTCATTTTTACATTGACTTTTTAAGACTCTCTCTTAACTCATTCCAGCAGGACTATATGGATGAGTATCTTTAATCATATCTCCTCTCAGTTTGCTCAGTGTGAGTCCTGCCAGCGGGAACATTTCAGTGAATAGGAAAGTACAGGGGGAGGTGCAGAGGATCAAGTAACTCAGATTTCCCAAGCCAAGTTTGTGCTCCCTCCACCGCCATCAGAGTAACGCAAGTAAACACAAGTTGTCCTGTGGAAACATTATACAACCAACATTTATAAAAGTACAAGATGTTACATTATTTTAAAAATTAGTCGAAGTTGGAAGACATCTGACATCGCTGGGATTTTGGAACTATGGTAGCACCTGTCAAAACAGCCTCTAGTCTTATCCCACGGGCCCTGCTGACTACAGAAACATAACGACCATGCACTGAAAATAACCTTGAAGGAAGAACACTTTGTGACCTTTATGTTACACAATAACATGTTACACAGAGGGAGGGAAAAAAATGCAATATCTGTGACAGGAGGGTGAAAAACTGATTATTTTCTGCTAACTTGCAGTTTTTTGGGCTCCACCATGTGACTGTATCACCTGGAAACTGGAGAAGGAAGTGTGTATAATTCTGGCATGTAACAAAGGAAATGATGATCACTTTGTTAGCAGGCTTATTTTAAAATGAATCAATGAACATTACTTAAGTTACTTCCCAATGACAAGCTGAAAGTAATGCTAAAAACAACAAAGTTTTTATGGATTTCCAGGTTCAGTTTCCCTCCATGCTGAAAATTACTTTTATGGCAGTTTGAGCTGAAACAATTAGTCTGCTGACAAAACAAAAACTGTTGTTGCTTTTCTATCTGAGAAAACTTGCAAATCATTTTTTAAACATTTTTCTCATATTTTATGAGCAAGACAACAGACTAATCGGCAGACTTACTATTTATTAAAATAATTAGTACTTCCTTCTATTTGTACTCACACGCATACTGGATTTCCACAAATATCACCAAATACCACCAATAGTACTACATGACAAACACTGAGGGCAGAGTTACAAACTAAAAAGATTAGATTTTTTTAAATCAATTCCACAACAGACTCTCTCCTTCTCTATCTGCTCTAATCTCTGCAGCATTGACAACTACTGTGTGCCATCAGTTTTGACTCATTCAACCTAAATCTGCAAAATCAGGATTTTACTATCATAATGCAGGGGGGAGGGAAGGGAGCCCAGGAGAGAGCTGAGTAGGTTATGTAACTTCAACAAACTGGAGGGGCGAGCTGAGGCCTAGTCATGTGGGCCTGCAAGCCACATCACTCGCACAGGCATCGGGGACAGCACTGCAGGATTTGTTCAACCACTTGCAGCTTAAGTCCAAAGCAGGCACTAGGAGAAATATGCAACTGAGACAATAATTGGAACGATCGAACAGGGGCACAGGTCTTCAGTGTCAATTCAAAATAAGAGTGTGCATGACGCATACGATTTTAAAATATATAGGTAAAATAAAGAATAATCAGCTTCCTTCTGCATTTGAGAAGGCTTTAGTATTATTAAAAATGTTCTGACACCATTCCTGTCCCAAGCGCTTTTATTTACCCTCCAGGACAAAGAATTTTATCACCTTGAATGTCACCTTAAGTCAATCAGTAATAGAAGAGTTTCCCTACACAAAGTTTAAAATCTTTAAACTGCAAATACCTCCAGGTTCAAAGTCAATAAGGGAAAGTACATAAGGCTTATAATCTGCCCTAGCCTGCAGTGTTGGGCTTCAGTATTTAGTGGTTTTAAAGACCCTGTTTTTAGCACATTACTAATTTTAAAACTGAACTGTAAAGTAACCCGTGGAAATTAAGGTCAAGCAGCCAAGGACAATCCTAAATGATGTGCATCTTAGCAAGATGAACAGAATAACCATTAGGCATCCTGCTTGGTTAGCTTTCAACACAAGGGGGCAAGCCTTAGCCCACATCACGTTTTAATCCTATACCAGGAAAGGCATTTAGGAGGTAAACTAAGAGCTAAAGCTAAGCTGCAGACCCGGCTACAGGCCTTAGTGTGAGGCTCAGTTGGTGAACCTTTCAGTCACAATGGACAATGCAAAGCCTTGAAGTTGACAAATTAAGTTTGCAAATTGATGGGCACATTATACACTATTGTGAAATCTAAATCAAGTTTAACAACATGTTGGGTCGATTTTACAAGCACTGTTAAATTTAAAAGAGCTTGTAACAACAGCAAAGAGGTACTACTGAACAAAATGCAACATGTGACTGCAACAAAAGAAAGCAATCAACACTGTCAATCTTCCACTTTTAATCTAGCACGCAGGTTTTACACCTCGGGAAAAGGCTGGCAAACCCTAAACATGATTCAGGCCCTGACAGGGCTCTCACACGTGGATGTGTTATCAAATCCTGTGATCACTTTAAGTATCCTCAGGATAACTTGTATTTAAGAGCATTACGCTTCCACTGTGCTGTAACAAATTTTTTATCTTGCCTAAGCAGTCCTGAGCATATGATCATTCACCACATTTAAAGCGGTGCACTGTAAATGTCTAAGGACATGCTGGTGAGTCAATTCCATCTGAGCCATAGTGCCCTTCAACTGACCCACTATTTTTTTTTTAAACAGCAGCTGGGTCGTGCTAGCACAGGTTTTTAGGAAGGCATGCATTTAAGGCACTGTTTATAGCTTATAATTTCAGCTACATTTAATCTGGGATGGCTGCAGAGCGCACGTCACAAAACAGAATCCCTCTTTGAATCGCAAAACACAATCGATTTAGCCTGCTCTCCCTTTTTATTTATTTTTAGAGTCCTATTTGTGAACATTTAGAGCCAACATAAAAGTAACAAACCGCACAGTGTTTTACAGTCTATAGCGGGGTGAGCAGCAGCATGGATGCAACCAAGATGAGAAGCATAATGTAGAACAGACCGAGCCAAGGAAGAAGCGGCGGCGGCCATTGCTCCCTATAGCAAAGACTCGTATACGGTAACTGACCTTGGGAAAAGTTTCACCCCGCTGCCCAAGTCATTCCTGCACTAATGATCTCATGGCTGATGAGCAACTCATGAGCTGGATTTTAGAAATAGATTTTACTCGGGTTCGTGTCACAATCATTTAATTTTCCACCAAAAAAAAAATCGCACACAGCTAAAAACGGAAGATCCACTTAATTCATACGTTGCCAAATCTTGCAGCTCACTGCTACTTTTCTCGTTAATTCAGATATTATAGCTGGGGGAGGAGGTGTAGCATGTAAGCCTGTCAGGTTACTTCTGTTTTTTTTTGGGGGGGGGGGGGGGGGGTTTTTGTTGTTGGTCAGAGTTTTTTTTTTTTTTTTTCGCCTTTTTTCCCCT
>VOQJ01011635.1:0-14347 GCA_015052665.1 Apistogramma diplotaenia | reverse complement strand
GGTGTTTTTGGTTTTTTTTTTTTGTTTGGGGGGGGGGGGGGGGGAGGTTTTTGTTGTTGTGAACGATTTAATTCATTTGTGTCCGCATATCTTCACATTGCGCTCGACGGTTCCTCAAAGTTTGGATGGGAAAGACAAAGACGGCTTTCCCCGGCTCACTCGGTCCACTATCTCTGCCTCGTCTTTTTCGACGTTTACATTTTGTCATCAAACAGCCTCTGTTCGCGCATATATATTAACAGACATTTAACAGCGGTAGGCATTTTGAGCATCGGTGTCCCGAGCATCCTACTTGGCTAGCAGTGAGTCGGCTAGCATGGCTACGTTAGCTCCGTTAGGGCCACCGGCTTCGAGAGGCTGACCAGGTGTCCGCTTTCTCTGCGTACCCGGACATTGCATTTTCTCATCCTAAATGCAGCCCAAGCTAAAAAATAAATAAAATTAAATAATTAAATGCAACGTTACACAAAGCTAGGTCAAGCTGCAGTTAACGGTCAACATAGTGATGCTCGTGGGGAACCGGTTATCTCCTTTCCACTCACAGTTTCTTTGTTGCAAAGTCTGGCAATTTGCAGCTGGCGCGAGCACCGCGGGGTTTCTAGAAAAAGCAGCTCCAGCAGACCTCGAAAGAGAGCTGATGACTTTCAGGTATCCAGCCATGTCTTCCCGGGCCCGAAACCACTTTGCGGTGAACACTCGACGAAACGCAGAGCAAAAGAGGGGGGCACACGCTCCGAGGCTCGCTGCAATATACTCAGCAGCAGCAGCACCGCCCTTTCCTCCCCGGCGGGACACGCTGAGTGCTACGTCAGAGTCGCACACACAAGGAGGAGGGACCGACACAAAACGCCGGTTAAACGCCAAGGCTCGCTGTACAGAACGGGCCAGAGCAAGGTGAACTCCCAGTGTCATAACAGGGCAGTCTACACAGAGGTCACTGTCCATAGTCTTAAGCGTTGATGTATAAAATACTCTGGCACCTGGCATACACCTTTTTGTTGTTTGGAAATGTTGTTGTTGTTACAAACTAATTTCCCGTGATGGTCATTGTAGTATATTCATTTTTTGTAATATTAATTTAGAACACTGTGCATGTAGACTATCTGACGATCTGTGCATTTGCATACACCCAAGATCATTAAGATCTATGTAATGTAGGCCTGTAATTTATTATGCACAATCATAGATTCATATGAGCAGAGGAAGCCCACTGAAGTAAATAAACATATTATGACACTAAAGTAGTGTCATAATAATCACAATAAAGACCTAATAGATTGTACATGGTATTAAGGCAACAGTAATACATCCTTATAAAAATACCAATGATGCAGATACACAATGCTTCAAAATAAGCTCTACCCTGACAGATTTGCCCTGATGTTTGTTATTTGTCAACATTCATTACAAATCAAATGTGATTTAAAGCAGACATGACACCAGGTAAACACACAATCATTGTGAAATATTATTAAGATACTAAATTATCTGCTCGATGTGTACAGGACTGACACATTCCACAATGTCTCAGTAGAGGGCCCTCTAATTTTAGCAGGGGAAGGTTACCATACTGGGAGATAGGTCTGCAGCGCAGTCACATGACAGGCTTGGTAGTGAGCCAGTAAAAGAGACAGCCAGGTCACCTCTAAAGAGCTTTTAAAGGCCTGCGATGATAGAAAAAACTCTAAAGACAACAATAATGTATTTACATAAACAACATGTAATTACATTGTAGAGGTCAATGCAATGAACATGTTCTTCATTCATCCCTGAAATACAAAACTTTGCTCAGCATGTCCAATGAGAGACTGTAATGAAGAGCACAGTCATTGCAGCCAAGCAGGGCAAGGTGGCTTTTAGATAATCCTCTCACTTTATACTGCGACTTTAGAGCACATCTAGATTTTTATATGTAGTTTATGGCCTATGCTTCGCAGATTCATAGACACTCTGCAGCTCCCCACAGTGAAAACAGTCACTCTCAGATGTCACCCTGTAAACCCCAAGGTCAACTCTCCATATATAGTCCTTGTCTAGACTCATAATGTTATGCTTTAAAGATCAGAGCAAGCATGACTTATTGATCTGACACAGTAAAAAATTTCACTCTCATCAAAAGCAGGGAAGTAAATTTTTTATTGCTCTGCAGTTGCTCGGCTGCAGCTCCGATCAGGCTTTAATTTAAATCTGATCGTGTAGGCTGATGCTGTTATTACTGTCATCTTGGTGTTTCTGGTGGGTTTCCTCTTTTGTCTGCTCACACAACAGCACAGACACATCTTAATGTGCTCGTAGGAGTTTGGGATATCACGTAATGCTCACGTGTTTTATATAGCATCAAAACAAGGCTTGCTGTGCTTGACTGGCAACTGTGAGTAAAACAGAAATAAAATATCGGCCTAGTCTGTAGGCTAATATGATGCATGTGGTTCATCTCCTGGAATCAAGTAAAAAGCACAGAGACCAGAGACTGCGTTGGTGAGCCTGCAGGGACCTCTGCTGGACGATTTGTGACTATTCCTTGCAGATAAACGATTTTTCTGTTTATGAAAATTAAAGCACCAGTGCTGGCTATATGGAAAACGTCGTGTTTTTATTACACAATAACTTCACATGTTAGATCTTGAGCCCAGCATGTGCAGTGCCCTAACTTTACATATGTTATAATTTAGCAATCCATAAATGAAACTGAAAGCAAAATGCTTCTCAGAGAGCTCAGCTGCAGCCTCACCTCTATCAGTTTTCCTTCAGAAATACAACAATCTTGAATTTGCACAAGTGTGCAAAAGTAGTTAACATTTAGAGTAAAAAATAAATAATCTTGTTAACTTTTACTTGCAATATTAACTTATAGATTTTCATTTGAATACAATCATGGAAAAATAATGATCAGCATGTTTGATTTGGACGCTGGACGCCTTTCCTGATGCAACCCTCCACATTTGTGACTGGAACTGGGAGTACACTGACATGCATGAGGACACCGGGTCTGCGGAGTGACAGATGGGTTCAAGGTGGTGGTAGGATTACATCAGGGATTGGCTCTAATCCCCTTCTTGTTTGCAGTGAGGTCAACAGATGAGTTCAGGCTCATCCAGGAGGAGCCGTGAACTCAGATGTTCTGTAGTGAGAGTAGGGAGCAGGTGGAAGAGAGTTTGGATAGGTGGAGGTATGCTCTGGAGAGAAGAACAATAAAAGACAGTGGAAGCAAGGCGGAATACATGTGTGTGAAAGAGGGAGAGAGGTGTCACAGTAAAGCTGCAAGGAGTGGAAGTAGAGAAAGTAGATGAGTTTACATACTTGGGGTCAACCATGTGCAACAGACAGTGCACAAGAGAGTGCAGGTGGAGTGGGGCAGGTGGAGACAAGTGGCAGGCGTGATTTTTGACAGAAGGATGGCGACAAGAGTGAAAGGGAAGGTTTAAAGATGGAAACCTGCTATAATGCAATGCATTAACAACAACAACAAAAAAATGACAAAACGTGACCAGGATGGACAGGATTAGAAATGAGTAAGTGAAAGGGACAGCTCGGGTTGAGAAGTTTGGAGACAAAGTTAGAGAGACAACGCTGAGATAGTTTGGACATGTGCAGGGGTGGGATAGCAGATATACTGGATGAAGGATGTTGAAGATGGAGCTGCCAGGCTGGAGGAAGAGAGGAAGACCACAGAGAAAATTCATGGATGGCATGCAGAAGGTTCTCAGAGGAGGATGCTAGCGAAAGGGTGAGATGGAGGCAGGTAATGTGGTGAGACGATTCATGATACTTTAGTAGTTACTTTCTTTGGCAATAGCTTCACTATTCACTACTAGCTTCTCTTAATAATATTATTAACACAAGAACCAATAGGATTCACGAGTAGAGCGGCGGTAGGCGGTACTTCCTGAGGAAAGGTTCCCTTGTTATGTAGCTCTTCTTGAAATGTTATTTGTTGTCAGCAGGTAGGAAGATCGGATTAAACACGCCGGGTACGCTTCAGTTGGACTTTAACAGAGGGAGGTTCATAAACACTAACACAGGGTCAGCGCAACAATGCGGATCTTCTCAGCTGCGCGCTCATTTATTTCCCAGTATCCTAAAACTACCGGGTTGGTCACAATAACAGGTATGCAGTGACCTGACGCAGACTCTTCGCAGAATAATATAGAACGCGCTGTGCGTTACAAGGAAACCAAAGTAAGCCTTAGGATAGCATGTGCGCTCACTCCCTGACTTACGGCAATGATCTGATCGTATGCACAGACTGTGAACAGCAGACACGTAGCTGTTTCGATCCATGAACGACTCTGTAATATAAACGCTGTGGCCGTTACTGGGATGCACACACCTACATGCTCGTTAAAGTGACAAGTGCGTTTAATTTGTGTCATGTTTATCAAAGTAACATTATAGCATGTGATTAAAGTACATTTAAGAAGCTGCAACTTTGGTTAATGCAAACCCAGTTAAAGTTAACTTGACATTTTTTTCTTTTTGTTAAAATTTTTTTTAAAAATATATTTTAAATTTAATATATTTAAAATAAGCTTTTACATGCTTGCTGTTTGAATATTGAATACATTTTTATGTCGTTTTTGCAAATCAGTTTTATTCATTATAATTTTAAAAAAGTCTGCAACCACATACTTGTTATATAACTATATATTTTCATATAGTTGTTTTTTTCTATTAAATCCAATAACCATACACACTAATTGATAAAATTAAAAAAAATTCAATATTTGCTTTAAAATCCCAGATTCTTCATTTGGATCCCAGTTAGCGAGAGGCAGGGTACCTGTACAGGTCGCCAGCCTGTCGCAGGGCCAACACAGAGAGACAGACAACCATTCACACTCACATTCACACCTATGGACAATTTAGAGTGACCAATTGACCTAACCCCAGTAAGTGCATGTCTTTGGACTGTGGGAGGAAACCCACACAGACACGGGGAGAACATGCACACTCCACACAGAGAGGGAGACGCCTGAGCCAAGGTGGAATCAAACCCAGACCTTCTAGATGTTGTTCTCTGTGAGGCAGCAGTGCTAACCAGTTTTTCTAGAAATTCTAGCTTTGTATTTTCTAATAAATCTTTATTAGGCCTCAATAATTTACATTTGAGAAAAGTTTGGTTCTAAACAGTTTGTTAAATCTGTACAGTTTTTAAAAGTTATTTAGAAGGTGAAGGTGGCTCTGATCAGTGGAAATTTATAGCTGTCACTGTGTGGACATTTTCACAGGAGTGGGACTTTTTGGTTTGAAGAAATGGATGGCAGGTGGTGTGTGTCACAGCAAAGCCCTCTTAGATGGAAAGACAGTCTTGATCACTGGAGCCAACACTGGGATTGGCAAAGAGACTGCTGTTGACATGGCTAGAAGAGGTTGGTGATTTGGCTGGATTTATATATACGGTTTTGTACTCTCATTTCTGCGCGGAAGTAATGATTAAGCGGCTATGTTACAGGCGCAAGGGTTATTCTGGCTTGTAGAGACATGGACAGAGCTAATAAAGCTGCAGAAGATGTGAAAAAGAAGAGCGGAAATGACAACGTGATTGTCAAGAAGTTGGATTTGGCATCCCTACAGTCAGTACGCCAACTTGCTGAAGATGTCCTAGCAAGTGAAGAGCGCCTGGATGTTCTCATCAATAATGCAGGTGGATGTATAAATCATATCGGACCTGTGATGATGCAATGTAGCATCTTCTACCAGCTTTGTGACAGTGTTTCATGTTTATGTAAACAGGTGGTAAATACATTTCCTCTGATATTCCTACCTTTAGGTATAATGAGCTGTCCAAAATGGAAGACTGAAGAAGGCTTTGAAATGCAATTTGGCGTGAACCACCTGGGCCACTTCCTCTTAACCAACTGTCTGTTGGATCTCCTGAAGAAGTCAGCTCCGAGCCGCATTGTCAATGTCTCCAGCTTAGCGCATGAAAGAGGTTCAGTTTTTCCCTTTTTCTAGGTCATGCAAAGAAAGTTAGATGATTTTTTTTTGTTGTTGTTGCTTGTTTTGGATTTTTTTTAAGTCTCTGAGGAATGTCGTCCTTTTAGCTTCATTTAATATCAAATACCAAATCTGTGAATAAGGATGTGCTGTTTTCTCTTAACAGGTCAAATCAATTTTGATGACATAAATCAGGACAAAGATTATAACCTTTGGAAAAGCTATGCTCAAAGTAAACTAGCTAATGTCCTCTTTACAAGGGAGCTGGCTAACAGGCTGCAAGGTGCTGCATTTGTTCTATATCTCACAGCACGTTATATATTTCTGCCTGTCATTACACATTATGTGAGATTTTAAAATCTTGACTGGCTTCTATCCTGCATTGTTCAGGTACTGGCGTAACAGCATATAGCCTCCACCCTGGAGTAATCCAAACTGAGCTCGGCCGGCACTTCTGGCCTACATTGGCCCTGTGGAAGAGGATTGTGTATATGACTGTTAAGTTCTTCATCAAGAATCCAACAGAAGGAGCTCAGACCACCATCTACTGCGCTGTGGAGGAAAGCCTGCAAAATGAGAGTGGACTCTATTACAGGTCAGTCAGTGTAATTCTGTAGATGGGAGCTTTATTGATAGACAGTCAGTAGGAATATTGCTCAGCTTGGCCATGTGGGGGAAATGAATCCCATTGAAAACAACACTGACCTGCTCTCCTAAGACTGTGATTGTGAACGTATAATGAAGCATATTAGTAATGCAATAGTTAGACTCTTCTTTCCCAATCACATTCAATATCTCCCCTCAGTGGATGTGCAGACACAGGATATGAATCTGAACCCTGTGCTTTATTTTCTTCTAAATTATACTATATATGTCATTGCACAGGACTCATTGGACTCATTTTTATGAAAGGTAACACAAGTTAGGGATTGCTTTTGTACTTTAAATAATACCATATCTGATAGTGGAAGCCTTGAATTTTCTAATACACAGAGAAACTACTCAGTGTGGGTCAGACATGTCATGGCGAGCAGGTTTTTCCCTGCCTCAGAATGGGCCTTTCTAAGGTAACAAACGTGAGCACACTTGGTCTGCATGCCATAAAATTAAAAAATCTTGTGATATGCTAAATACAATTTATCCCAATTAACAAAACTTCCTCTATGCAGGAAAAATGCTGTCCAAGTCCAGTAAATGATGTCAGTGTCAACACTGACTCCGATCTAGCAAATTAGAATGAAATATCTAAAACATTACCAGCATACATACTGACATTCATTTAACCATTTGATGAACATTAATCAAATATTTATTCTCCTTTTAACTTTTTCTCTGGACTGACACCTGAGGGACAAATCGCTCTTTTTAGCTGCTGAATCTTGAATTCTGACCATCCAGTCTGGTCTAGTAACTGTCAACTGTTGTTTTCTGAGCTGAACTGTAGAGGATACTCAAATAGGTCTGCTACAGGTGAAAGCTAAGCTGATGAGAGTAGAGCCGTGGGCTGGAAAACCAAAGCAATTATCTAAAGTGACTTAAAGACCTTGTAGAGGTGAGGGGAATTACAGGGGTGGTTGGAAAGTGTCTGATTTGCAACTACGAGAGACCCCCTTTTACATTATGAGCAATACTACAGTAGTCATTTAGCAGTAATATAAAAATGTGGATTAGTGCAATTTTGAAATGAGATTTTGATACAAGGACACTTTTTGAGACAGGAACTCAAGATGAGATGATAAATAAAGGAATTATCATGTCCGCAGGGTCTCTCCTTGTGCATGCCTCAAAAAATGCCCAGACAAAATCACAGTCAATAAAAAAAACAAAGCAAAAAAAACAAAAAACACCACAAACCAGTTACAATACAATGATAGCTTCCAACCTTTTGCAGATCTGGTATTTCCTTTCGTTATAGCGGGCATTATCTTATCAGGCATGATGTCATTTTACATCGAATATTTTCCAGTGACTAACATTGAAGTAGTGCCGCAAATGTTCTGCATGATTTTAAAAAAATCCCACAAACTCTTACACATTTTATACTCAATTATCTAGCTATCTATCTATAGTAGTTTGTAGGCTATGCGTGAATAGCAAAACAAATATTATGATTTGCAAACCGTACAAACCCTGTATTTATTTAAAAAAAGGAATACGAAGGCTATTAACTCAGATGCTAAATAAGATTCCAGCAGCATGTTTCAAAGAAGCTGACACATGACAACTTTACATTAATTCTTCATTTCACAATAAACACGTCAGTCTCTTATTAATCGTATATTTTTGTCCTTTTAGTTATATATTAGTTATATATTTTAATTTTTACCACACCATTTGGTGCACAAGAAAAGAAAACACATTGGCACTTGATTTTTAAGCCCAATACTGATTTAAAAAACTGATATGTCTGCCATTTTTTTCCTTTTAGACACACAAAACATAACCAGATTTCAGTGACGTATATGTACTTATTTATGAGGCCTCACCACAACTCATGCATTATTTGGTTCGGTTGTTTTGTGTTGTTTCAGACACTGATTGTTGCAGAGTGCAGTCTGGTGGATGAAGTATGCAACATCAACATTTATAACATTGTTGCCAACACAGATATCAACAAATAACTGATATTGGTTGAGCTCCACTTCATGTTATCTTTGTACTGCTTTCCATTATATGTCAATTTAAAAAAAATGACTTTTTTGTATTTGTATCTAAATATATTGGTAATGAAAGAACTAAATTCATATCATTATCTTGAACAAAGTGGAACAAAATATAAAGATATTGTTGCACTGTAAATTATCTTTTGATTGCTATTCTTCACTGTTTTTTCTGACTGTGACTTAATCAACTCAGTATGGATAGTTCAAGTTGTGTGTTTAACACTAAATTCTGCACTGATTACAGTGACTGTGCCCGTAAAACAGCTGCCCCTCAGGGTCTAGATGATGAAGCTGCCAAGAAGCTGTGGGAGCTGAGTGCCTCTATGGTTGGTCTGATGTAATCACAGCGACAATGATGACGACGACGATTGTTGTCATCACGGTACCACTGGACTGTGAAGTGGCCTGAGGAAGTATTGGTGCTTTTTCTAATGAACATCTGCGAGGCTACAAGCAGCTGAGCTCCTGCTTAATGATGACAAATGAACAAGCAAAACACAGAAATGCACAAGTGATAGACATTTATTTAGAATATACAACAAACTAACTGGAAAAATACTATGAATTAAATTAAGTCTTTTTCTTAAACTGAAGCAGTGCTTCACGGATCAGTTACATGGAAGCTGTGTGATCTTTAGCTTTGATTGCCACTAGCTTGAAATGACATTTTAATCGATGTATTTAACCAGTATCTTTTTAGACTAAGAGTTAAAATGTCATTCACTGTTACTTGGGTTTATCATATAAGAATTATATATGAATGTGCTTTAGATTTTGTAACACTGTCAATAGTGATATTCAGTTTCCTTCTCTTGGGCAATAAAGTGCTGTTATACATAGCCCATTGTTATACCTGTTTTATAAGGCGTGTTGTTTATTCACAACCTATATATTCATCATGAGTCTTCATTTTGTTCCATGTGAGACCAACAGTATTGTAACACATGTTGGTTACTTCACCATCTGCTCATTATTTTTTAGGTTTCTTTTTAAAGGCACTTTGTACAGAATTGCTACAAACAGTCCAATTTCATCTTACCCAAAGCTACATCTCAGACAAGTGCATCACATCTTTTTTTCTTTTTCTTTCTTTCTTTCTTTTTTTTTGTGTAAGAGAATGTCCACTGTGGTGCTAATTACATATGCACAAGTGCACTTTATCTGTCACCAGCTACAAACATACCCTGTGTGTTCCTTTAATGTTACATGATCAGCTAGTTCAGAGGAAAAGTACCATATCCTGGCATTTACATTCAGAACTGTAAAACATATACAGCAGATGTTGTGAAGTCAAAAGAGAACCATCCTTAAGGTTGAGTGTAACACGGGGAGGAAATCTATGTATATTGCTCAGTTTTGATTTATGTATATATCTATATATATATCTTTTTTAAATTATACATTATTCAACATCTAGACGGCTGTGAGTCTACACAAATGACACATATGACTCGTGTAGACTACGGATGTACTTCCTCACAATCTATGGTGTTAGCATCTCTACTTCCACAATATTTGCTGCATAAACTTCATAACTAACTAATGCTCTTCAAAATCAGAAAGCTGTTTCATCTGTTCCACTTGCATAGAGTGCCTTCTCACAAGTTTCTTCTTCAACTTGAGGCCACCTCTCTTTGGTGTGTTTGGTGCTACTGGAGCTATAGATCTAATACCTGTGGCCAGAGGTGAGGAGGGCTTGTTACTTGCCCCAATATCAGGAATGGGAGGGTTTGGGTTTATGTTAAGAGGGGGGAGGTGGCCAGGCCTGGTGTGGGAGATGTGATCCAGCAGAAGTGTGCCTGAACCTCTTCTCTCCAGGAGACCAGGTGGACGCCTGCGTGCTGTACTGGGAGACGATGTGCTGGCATTACTGTCTAGAGATTCTCTGGAGCTGGTTAACATCACAAGTGGAGAGGTGTTTAGTTTCCTTCGCTCTACTGGGACTTTAGGGGAGTCTAACATGGCAGAGTCTGAATAGAGCTGTGAGTCTGAGTCATAGTGATCATTTCCCAGATGTCTCCTATGCATTGTGTCTCTCAGACTGGCTAGTCCACCGCTGCAGCTGTTGTTCTCTTGCTCTGTAGGCACTGTGCTGCGCCGTGCCAGTGGCTGGTGTTGGCCTAGAGTTCTCTCATATGATGGTTTAACTGCTGGAGGAACTGATAATGACGTTGTCATTTTGCAGGGCTGTTCACCCACTAGTGGGAATAAGCTGTCCTTCCCATCCACACTGTTCTGTCGAGATAAAGCTGACCTCTTACTCAAAGAGAGCCCGTTTACACCCGCAACAACATCCTCATCAGAACTAGCTTTCTTACTCTCCTCATGGGTGGCGGCGGTGGCGGCGGCAGCAGCCAGAACAGAGGGTGCAATCAACCCCCAAGGCTCTGATTGCAGCCGCTTCAGCTGAGGCAAACGTGCACGCTTGGGGTTTGCAGGCCGCCGTGTTGGTGATGTGGGCCCATTGGCAAGTTTTGCAGCTGTGCTAGAGGTTTTTAACTTTGTCTGGAAACTGAAGACTGTGTTTTGTTGCTCTTGATCAGGTGAGGGAGATGCAGTAACATTTATATCGGAGGGAGAGGTACAGTATGCCGGGGAGGATCTTTCAACCAGCTCTGGTGATGGAGGGACATTTAAATATTGTTTGGTAGTCTTAGTGCCAGATGGTGACTTGTCTGTGGTAATTATGATTACTTCCTTGCCTTTAGCTTTGCAAGCATCCAAGAGCAGTTTAAGTGTCTCCTTGTCATCTGCATTTATGGCGTAGACCAGGGCTGAGGCCCCACTCCTGTCCTCCAGGCTGGGATCAGCGCCGTTGCTCAGTAAGTGGTCCACCACTTCATGCCCAGCCTTGTGAATGCAGGCGTGCATTAAAGCTGTCCTCCCTGCTTTGTCCTGAATGTTGGGGTCTGCCTGGTTGTCCAGCAGATATTTTATGAGCTTTGACTTACTTACACTCTGCTGGTCTGTGTGTGTGGACATGCAGGCCACCATGAGGGGTGTCTCTCCACGCTCATTGCTCTCATTGATGTATGCACCTCCTTCCAACAACAGCCTGGTGAGTCTCAAGCGTCTGAGCCACACTGCCTTCAGGAGTGAATTTCCATCTGTCCGCAGTTCCAGAATATCTGCCATTTCCCAGCCAGTTACAGATCCTCTCAGTATTGAACTCGCAGCTTGCAGCCCTTTGAACAAATTTGTGGAATTAGTTCATCTCACATCATAAAATTAAATAATACCCACTTCGTCTGTTTTTTTCCCTATTTTTTATCACTACCAGCAGGTGGCAGTCTGTTACAACATAAGGATTTTAAATAAAACTCAACTCTTACACACCTCTTAAACAGAGAATATATTGCTGTTTAATTATTAAAATGGAAGCAGTTTTTACAAAATGGTAGTTTTCCTAAGCTGATCACACCCGGGCTCGAAAATCACGTCTATGCAAAAGGCAGCGTGGTAACACACCTGTTAGAGTCATAATCACTACTGATGGATGTGTCATGAGGGTGTCAGAATCAAAGTTGATCTTTTTCAAAATCTCTGTCGAGACAGCAGCTTTTCACCCAACATGTTTATGAAACCAAAGCCTCCGCTATCCACTGCAAGTAAGCATAAACATCAGCGTTGTTCATCTTTCCGTCTACTGGAATGAATGGTTGAGAGACTGCACGTTAATGCGATGTTGTCTATCGAAATTTCAAACAGTGACTCAAACATCTGTTTAAGCCTTTAAAGCTGTGACATTAAAAATCGTCACGAGGAGCTCTAAGAGTCGCTGTCCGTGGTTCTGATTTTTTGGGGTAACTTGGAGAGAAAGACGCGCTCCATTACACGTCGCGGTGTTTGTCGTCTTATTCTGCTTTAAATACTTTATCTGCAGTTTAAAATTGTATTTACAAACATTAGCCACAAATTCGATTTTACAAGGAACATAAGCGTTCGATCCAATTTAACAACCTCCGCTTTCAGTGGTGAACGATATCGACATAAAGTTGAGTTATTTAACCTTCGTGTGTAACAGTTGTTTTCTTACCTGGTCAGAGAGGAGATTTTCCATGTTCAAAGCAGCCAGTGCTCTGCCATCTGTGAGGGTGAAATTAATGATTCAAAACAGAAAGTTTGTTGGAAGTTCTTCAAAATATTCCTATCCTTTTCAGCCACGACTGTTACCATCAATGCGCCTTGGTTTAGGTTACAGTGTGCCGTGCCTCTCTGGCACCATAACGCATGAGCTGTGTGGCTTTTGTTATGGAGGCACACAACATCAGTCCAATGGGGAGTATTCCTTTCACTGCGCACTCAAGGATCACAACCTGGAGATGCTGCGGGTTATAAATAACTTACTTTCTTGCTTGTTGAATGAAACGTGTATTCTCTTGACGTCAGAGTCGACCAAAATAAATTGCGTCTGATGAAAAACCTCTGTCCTGATCTTTATATCTGCAGGACACAAACAAAACGCGTGCTGCCCCTATAAAGACATGCAAATGATCTGCGCGCGCGTATAATTTTAATTATGTCAAAAGAGCAGTTTGAAAATGAAAGCAGTGGGCACAGTTTGGCCTACACGTGATGAAAGATGAGAGGACCGCTATTTTCCCATGCCTAGTGCTTATGCTGCGTTTTGAATTTTTTTTCCTCAGATAGTAAGTCTGTGCTATAAATATGATTTAATCTTTCTGCAGGGTGGAACAGGAATAAAGGCAGGTTGTCTGTCTGCCATGTATGAAAGGGCACAGCGAAAACAATTCAGCTGTAAAATGTGTCTGGACCACCATCATGCTGCTTCTTACAAGGAATTCCAATATGGTGCATGCATCAGCTACCTTCCCTTGTCTGTTTCTAAATAAAATCAGAAATTACATTTTATAAGCAGTGACAGTTTAATACAAATCCTCAATTAATAATTTAAGCTTGGGCTGGTTGTGCATATCTCCAACAGTTTTGTGTCTCTTTAGCATGTTTCATGCTCAATAAATTAGGAAATAGTACAAAAATATTTAGCACCTATATATTTACAGTACAATTAAAGAAGCCAAAACTTGTAGCAGCCATCACAGCTATACAGCCTAATAGGGACATTTCTATTTTTAGGTTGCTATGAGACGGCAGAGAAGCAGTTTCTAATGAGAACAGTGATGTTCTCAGCCCTGCAAAGAACAGGTAAATCAGACACATTCCTCCACGGACAGACAGGATTATATGGCATTTTTATGCAGTTATTTTTGGATCTATTTTCCACTCATGAGTAAGTCACCACCAACATATTTGATCATTAATCGTTTGACCCTTGTTCCTTTTTTCCTGAGTCCAAGACTAATCACTTTATTACCCATCCAAAGGCTTGACGTCTCAGGACTTCAGCTGTCAATGCTGGCAGTGATTTCTCACCTGTGATTGCCTTCTCAATCCCAGAGGAAGTGTTGTTTACAAGGCACATGGAGAGGGCGGTTTCATAAAGCAGCTCATGCTGTAGTCACCAACTCAAAAGAATACGCTCCTCCCATTCAAGAGACAATAGCAGTCTGGTCAAATATTGTCATTTCTTCACCATGAATGATTAAAGAGTTTTATAAAATATTGGTTTACATAGGTTAGATCAGTGAAAACAGTTTTTGTAAGTGTCAAATTTTTTTGTTACAGAAACAACAATCTAAAAATGTTATTTATATTTTATATATATATATACATTTATATATTTGTATATATATATGTATATTATATTTTACGCTGCAAAGTATAAT
>VOQJ01011634.1:17297-29236 GCA_015052665.1 Apistogramma diplotaenia | reverse complement strand
AACATAAAGCATAGTTCCTCTGTGAGAGTCCTCCCTGTAGTGTCCTCTCCCATGGTACATGCTGTTTTACACTATCCTACTCACCTCCTGCCTCCATGTCACCCATCAAACATTGCATGCATTAACAACATTGATCAACACTCTTTTAATGTGTAATTTTTAAGGCCTGGTTTTCTTTCATGAACTGAGTGAATGAATCAATAAATCAGCTGGATCCATCTACAAAAAACAAAAAAAAAGCTCCCACTTTGAAGAAAAGCATGCGACTGACTGCAGTCGGTTTTAACCGGATGGATCCGACGGGTCATTTTTGTGCTTCTGATCACTCGCCAGTGATTTGAGCCGCGGCCGTAACAGCATGTCTCCTGGTCATGAGCTGAGGATGAACGAGAGCGCTCGGGCTTTAAGCTAAGCGCGGTTTCAGGGGTTTGTGTGCCTGTTTTCACGAAGCTCTGCTGCTCCACCGGCACCGCTCAGAGGCGTCTGATCAATCTCTCTGCGCGCACCTAAACCCACGACTTTATTACAGAGCAAAGATCAGAAAGGGAAAGCTGCAATAATGCTCGCTAAATATAAAAGCGACCACATTTTGACGTGTTAAACTGACTGCCAGCTCTGTGGCAGCAGTGGTTCAGCATGAAACAGGTGTTTGAGGCTCTTTCTTCCCTTTACGTTTCTATTTATAAGCGCCAGTTTGCTCGGATTCGGCGAGGGGGGGGGGGGTTACTTGCTGATGGCAGAGCACAAATAAACGCAATCTGGCCAGGAGGAGTCAGGCAGACTGGGAGTCGGTGGAGAATAGCGTTTACAGTGTGAAGAGAGAATCATTTGAACTGCGTTTGAATTACACTCAGAAAACATCATTTATTCATCAGAAACGAGTGGGGTGTTCTCTTGTCTTCCTCAGATCAGCAAACACACGGGGTTTGGCTTCAGACGCATGTTTTTCTGTTTGTTTGTTTGTTTTTTTACTTCTTCACTGCACTTGAGATCAATTAGTCGCAACGCAGGTTATGAGAGGTCGCTTCACATTTATGTCTGTGATGAATGAGCACGTGTGAGGGGTGACGTGAAACACAGAAATCTGTTTTCTGAAGCACATTTTGCCGATGTTTTATTAGGACAGACTCATTGTGCTCATTTCCAGCTCCAGAGTTTTATTCTCAGACCCTGCTGGAGTGGCTTTGCATGACTCACAGTTCAAAATAATCTTCATTTATCTCACTCTGCCCTAATGTTCATTTACTGTCTGAAATAAAGCTTAGCTTCCTCCTTTGAGCTTCCTTCTGATTGGCTGCCACTCACAAACAGATGTGTGCCTAAGATGACCATATTAGGGACATCTGCTCTCTCTGACATCATGCTGAAGCAGGAGTAGAAAAAACTGTCAGAAATGAGCATAAAATAAGTCAAAGAAAACACAGGTTACACAGTCAGTGTGCGTGTTTCTGGTTGCCCTTCACATTGCGCACATCTACCCTGGTCACAAGCGTAAAATGTGTCTGGACTACACCCGCGTGCTCTGTGTGACAGGTTTCTGGTGAAGGGGTGGAGACGGTCATCCAGAAGTCCTCCCGGTCATCGAGTCACCAGAGCAGCCGCCACAGGTCTCGCGACAAGAGCAGAGACCGGGACCAAGACCGAGACCGGGAGAAGGACTGGCCGCCTGAGAAACTGTCCGATTCACACTCTCCAGTGAGAACCCTCCTCACTTCCTGTTTGTAAATCCTTGATTTCAGTTGCTTGCATTGCAGATTTATAATGCTGACATGAGGGGGCAGGGGGGCGATGGTTGTAACACACCATATGTAGGCTACATAAATGCCTGGTTACAGGGAGAGGAAGTGTGTGACTGTCTGTTCATGATGATTTAAGTAACCAAATAAGCTGTGAATCAAATGTTGGTGTTTGGGGGGAAAAAGCAAAAACAAACTTTAGTCCCTGCAGTGCAAAGATCTGATCTTTGATTACCTCTGTGTACGTCTGCCTGGGCTGTCATCGTGCGCACACTTGTTCTTTCTTCTGATTTTGTTGCGTCGTGTCTTTCAGAGCCAACCGCTGAAGTCGCTGCGCAAGCTCCTGCACCTTTCCTCCTCATCCTCTAACCAGACCGCACCTTCTGACATGCGCTACCAGCCGCTGCCTAATTCAGCCTCCGCTCAAGGCGGTTTCACCGAGAGTCGGGGTCACTCAGGGGTCAGCACGCCCCAACTTAAGGCCCGACAGTCAGCGTACCCGCTGCCCGGACAGCTGGAGTCCGGCTGGCACACGTCCGCCCTGGGCCGCTCCGAGGGCAACCCCTACCCGGAGCAAATGAGCATCAAGGGAGGCCAGAACGGGCACGGCTTCGGACGCCCGTCCAGATCTCGTATGCCAAACCTCAACGACCTGAAAGAGACAGCTCTGTGATCGCCAGCACATGCGCGTCAGACTCCACCTCCCTCCTGTAACACCTGTTCAACACGCACACACACTCACACACACACACACAAATACCAAACCATCAGTTGAAACACTGCTTGCAAACAGGCCAAAAGCCTTTTTATGTCTCAATTTTTTTTAAAGCTTCCATGTTTGATAGACTTTATATCAATACTGTAATTCTGATTATAATTTGTATTATAAAGTAAATATATTACAAATTCTATATATATATATATATAAATAAATGGATAGATAAAGTGTAGATTTTAAGTGTAAGTATTTTTGTTTATATTAAATATAGAAATATATTACATTTTACTGCGTAGTATTATTTAAGACTAATCTAAGGCATTCTAAACAAATGCAGTTTTATCAGTTGTTACAATAGAGGTCGGTAATGTCAGTAAGTCGTGTTCATCTCGTCCAGGATTGTAACTCTCTGTCCAAGCTGTCTTGCTTCTGGATGTGCTGTCAGACTGGTTACAGCCGTGTTGAAGTATAGCTATAACGTGTGCAGTTTCTCTGAGCTGAAATTGACAATCGAAAAGCTTTGATTTTTTTTTTGATTGCTTTTTTTTTTTCTTTTCTTTTTTTAATCTGAAGGGATTTTAGGTTTTATGTCTTAAGTGCAGCCATTTTAGAAACTATGGCGCCATCAAGTAACAGAAATCTTAACCTACATCGCCCTCTGCAGGAGGCGTTGGAGCACTGCGTTTACTGTTTTCCGAGGTTGTCGTGCACTAACAGTTAGGCACTGATTTTTCCAAGCACTGTATGTGTAAATAATCATTTTCATAATATAAACAAATGTTATACAAACAAATCTCCAGTTATACTTCAGTCATTTCAAAGAGAGCAAATCTCATAATTAAAAAGATTTAAAAAAGGAAAATGTTTATCTATACAAAAGTGAAACTGCTCAACGATGCAGAAACGTTAACGTACCCTCATGGATGGATTATCACGTGTTAAAGTGTTTTGCACTGCTTTGAGCAAACTTTACGGAGCATCTGCAGCTGATGATGAAGGAAGTGGGTTTTCTTGGGAAACTGCAGGATTCAATAAAGACTCTTTGTTATTAGATTTTTTTTTAAAAAAAAACTTCCAAGTGGTTCTGCCTGTTTGGTCAGTTAAAGAAATGCAGAAATACACCCCCCCAAAAAAAGTTTAACTGCTTTAAAAAATGTTGCTTATGAAACATGAATTGTAGGGTTTTTATTTAATATATTTTGGAAGGTAATTTTTACAGCAGTTAGAAGAACACATAAGCCATTCTGGGTGTATGTGGTACAGTGACTCCCAGCTTAGCCCTCTGAGAGGAACTCGACTGCTGCTATTTCACCTCCACCTGTTAGCTCTTCAACACTACTTATAAAAGCATACAAAGGTGGATATTACATGTTTATCTGAAACCTGCCAATATTAAGGGAAATAAAACTGGGAATGACATATCTTGAAATTGTGAATTAAGGGGAGATGGATGGATGGATGGATGGATGGATGGATGGATGGATGGAAGAATGGATGGATGGATGGATGCTTCCAGCTGTTTCAACTATTTACCCATTACTTTGAGCTTTTGATTGTTATAAACAGTTACTTTTAGCCAAACAATAAGCAATTTTGTGTCCATTTGTCCAATAATAGCTATTTAACTGTTTTCAATCATTAATCCACTATTAGCTGTTTCAGCTGTTTACTTAATTACTTGAACCTGCTGATGCCAGCGGAGTATCCGTGTACTTTAGCCTTTCTCCACCATTTGTTCTTTGCTTGACTAACATCTCCGTCCATCCTAACGTGAACAGTTCAGCCTTTTCTCTCTGCAGCAGAGTCCAGTTGAAACGGTTATTTCAGACTCCTCGCCCCGGCTGGGAATCACTGTACTGCTGTATTTTTAACTGTTTGCACACACTGAACCGCTGGGGGGGGGGAACGAGCGTTTGAGAAATCCTGAAATGGAAAGGCAGTGGGGGCAGAATCTGTACTGTAACATTGTTTCTCTGTTGGAAATAAAGTGCCATGGGAGTAGCTTGGCAGAATTAAATCTGAACCTTTTTAATGTTGCACTTTGAAGCGACGGCTCAGCAATATTGCTCTGTAAATTCTTCCTGACGTTCATGTTCGCGAGCACAGAGTGTGAATATTAAAGCTGGGGGGGGCGGGGGGGTCCTGCTGTAACACACCGAGCCCAGACATGACCGTATCGTATTGTGTGTTGTGCATCTCTGAGAACTGTGCACACTCTGTGCTTGACACACAACATTTCTCTCTCTGGATTATTGTTTCGCCGAAGGAGCACCGTGTATTATATTAATACTGATGTGTGACTACTTGTTTGGTAATATTTATAACAGAAGATGTTCATCAACTGTTTAAATGAAATCAAGTATTAAGTTTGTGCTTTTATTACAGACACAAATTAGTAGCATAGTTCAGTGTTTATCTGCTTTTTTTTTCCAAACAGAGCATTTACATGACAGCGTAAACCCACAGATGAATGCTTAACAATTTTAGAATATTCATGTTTACAGATGTAACAGTAAATCTCAAATAAAAGAAGCCAATTTGACTCTGAAAGTGTAGAAGGTGTTTTGTTGCCTGACAACTCCTTTATTAAAGGTCACAAATCGTATTTTTGAGCTGGAATAACTAATGTGCAGCGGGAAGGGGGTCCAGTTGTGTCTTCATGTAGCAGCACAATGCATTTTTAGAAACTTTAAGACAGATGAATAATTCATCTGAGATGTCCACCTGCCCAGATTGCTTTGAGCCTCACCACGTCAGGACAGCCTTGTTCGAGTTATCGAAGGATCGTTCAGCATTAGACAAATGTTCCCGCTTTTGGCAAGTGGCAGGTTGGCAGGGGGATGATGGTGGGTGAGGTAAGATGGGTGGATTACACTTCAGGTGCACTTGTTCATGCACATCAGCAGCTCCATCCTCATCGCGATGCGGGTGTGCCAGCCCAGCGGCAGCAGGCGGATGTAACGAGCCACGATAGGCGGGCGCAGCAGGTTTTGCACCGTGGAGGAGCGATCAGAGTTTCCGTAGAAGACCTGAACAAGAACAAAACACGCAGCATTTAGATACACAGTGGAGTCATTTTATGTAAATATGTTTATATACACAGTAATTTTGAAAAGCTCCTAAAGCTGACCAGCTTTTCTCAGTTTCACGCCCATATTTTTATTCTTGGGATCCTCAAGAGTAGCTTTGCATGATTTCGCAGTTCAGAATAATCCTTATTAGTGCACATACTCAGCTCATCCACTAGATGAAAGCAGTTTTAGCTCCCTTAGGTTTCTTGTGATTAGCTGCCCATCATAAACAGAAGGTTTGAGCTGCACAGCTGTGCGCCTGATGTGACCACACTGGGGCTATCCCCCATCTTTGACATCATAAGTAGAAAAAACATCAATAAACTGACTTTTTATGATGGTATTTCCTTCAGTTTCATTTACTAAAATACAGATAATAAAATGCGTAAACAGACATAAAATGGAAACATGGAAATAACAACGGGTTTGTTTAATTTTAAATTAAACTTTACTTTTGTCTAAAGTTACCGTTGCTTATATGAGGCTTTTAAAAATATTTTTCTCTTAATGTCATGTTTATTTAAATAATTGCATTATAATAGTGAACTCTTTAAACCTCCATAGAAATGCTATTGATAACATATTACTGTTTTCCAGTAAGTGTAAGACAGCAGAGTGGTGACAGCAATAAAGCTCAGAGGACTCCATTATTGTTTAGTGCTCCCACCCTGTTGTTTCCTGTCTGGTCTTTGTAGTAGATCCAGTTGAGAGTTTCCACGATGCGGTACTGGATGCTGTATTTAGTGATCCACTCGTCGGCATCGCAGCGGCCCTGGGTGAGGATCCCAGACACCACGCTCACCTCCTTCAGGTCGATCTGGATCCACTGGTACTGGTCATTGAACTTGGACAGCCACGCACACCTAACGAAGATTAACAGTGACAGTTTTCTGTTTACCTGCAGCACGTGCACTGTGGGGAGACGGGGTCTCCATGACTCACCCAAAGCCCTGATTGTTAAGGCGAGCCTTGTTGGGGATCCAGGAGGAGTACCAGCCGGTGTACTGGTCCTGATTGGAGCAGCTGATTTGGTCTGAGCTCACAGATCCAGATTCAAACCCCAGCGGCCTGTGGTATGGGCATTCTGTGGAGGGCAGTGTTCACGGGTTACTGTGGCATTAAATTGTAGGAGTAACTGAAACATTTACAACTCACTGAGCTGCTGCGACTGGATCCTGTTTTGAAGTCTGACGAGCACGTGGAAGATGCTTAATTGTTTTTTGTCACTGCATGATTTGCGAAATATTCATCATCTTGTATTCATTAAGACTTAAAACCTGGCAGTATCACTGATCATTGCTGCTCATTAAGAAAAAGGCTGTTATTCTAAGCTCATTAAATAAGAAACAAATACAAAAAGTATAAATTGTAAGACATATAAAATTTTAAAATTCTGGATTGACGTTATTGTAAAACTGTGTGTCACCAGTAGGACAGGGCTGGTTCTACCAGCACAGCGGTGGTGTTGGGCTTGTTCTGCAGTCACAGGACTTGGGAACCCTGCAGTCACCGAGTCAGTCATAAACTCCTCCGTATACCAAAGTATGTGAGGCCATCTGCTAAAGTTTGGCCCAGACTGGATCGTGCAACAGGACGATGATCCCAAGCACAGCAGCAGCTTTCGGCTCTTCTTCATCTGATGTATTATTTATTCCATTTTAAGGCCTGGTAAAGACCAGGGCTCTTTTTTTAATGTCCCGATGTGTAAAACACAAGAAGTGAGCAAGTCAGTCACTGCACATGGAGATGCCTCAGACCCTGCAACATCAATCTCCCTACTGGGGTCCCTCTCGCCTTTAAACTGGTTAAGCAGTTGGGAAAGTGGACTTCTTATGACTGTAAGATCCTCACTGAAATGAAAGGCTCGTTTAATTTTAAAGGCATCGGGGCTTTGCTCTATAGCAGAATATCTTGCCCAGCTTTTCCTCTTGTGATGATCTAACTCACGGTGAGAGCTGATAATCCGGTGGTTTGCATGATAAGGCAGAAGAAGATGATCAGGGCATTTTCCGACGTGCGCTCCCGTGTCCGGTATCATAGGTGAAGGGCATGTCCTACTTTGGGCTTCCTAATCTGTTGGTCACATTCCTGCACAGGTAATGCGATTATCTGAAAACCATGTGCCTTTGCAGGCTTCTTCTTCACAGCTGTTCCTTTCTTAACCTTTGGCGTGAGCCTCTTTCATCGTACAGGCTGAGATCAGAGATGGTGATTGTGCGGCAGAGTGAGAGCGTACGAGGACACAGCCAGCTAACATCAGCTGTGTCATCCATCACAGATGCCAAATAAAGATCCACAGGATACAACTCTGCCCACCATTAATCTTCACATGTGTGACTTTCTCCTGCAAGCCGGTGTCCTTTGCATAAAGGGCGTCCCATTTATTACTTTCAAAAATCTGAAAAGAACATCCGACATGAGTGTAAGTGAAACGGACAGGGTGCCACACAGGTGGAGTCCTCACCTGGCATGCAGTTCAGCAGGTGACCCTGAGGTGGTGGCAGCGAGGTCGGAGGAGCAGTTGGGATGACAGCAGGGGTGCGTGTAGGTGAGTCAGCAGATTCGCAGTCACAGGTGCAGGCTTTCATATTCTTCGTCCAGGTCTCAATCTCCTGCTGATCCTCCTCCTGCAGCTCCTCCTCCTGGATGACCTCGTCCTCATGAAGATCACAGAGAGTGGAATGAAGTCAGAGATGGCTCTCAAAGGAATTTAAAAACACCTTTTTATTGTTATTATTTTTTGGGGCTTTCTTACCTCCTGTGAGCGGACAGTGATCAGAGCTATATTCCGCATCGATATAGAAGCATGAAATGAAAAGAGCAGAAGAAGAGAATTACATGCAGAAAACAGAAAAAACATTAAAAACTGTAAAAGAAGCACCATGGGAAATAATCTTGTAAATTATTAGCATGAAGTTAACAAATGCACTGAGGCAACACCAAAGAAATTACAGTTTAAAAATTCCCTTTTTATAGCACTTTTATTCCTGTGCTCATAACTTATGTGACCATTGGCTTTATTACACAGAGACACAATAACCCAGCCAGAGCAGTGAGTGCATGATTATTTTAAGGCAGGCTCAGCTGCACAGTGACTTACCCTGAGAGAGAAGCAGGAGGAAAAGCACAGCAGCACGGCAGGCAGGGATCTCCATCTTTCTTCCTCAGCTGTGCTGGAGTGAAATATGTGATACCCACTGCAAGTGGATGGGATTACTGTAATCCACAGGCCTGCGATAGCCTTATCTAATGCTCCTTATTGGCCCTTAGACACCTCCCTTAGGTGCTCTTGCACTGAATGTCATCACCTCATGGATAAAAAGCAGCCATCATTCATGATAGCAGTGGTGTCTTTGAGGTTTTATGCTTAAGTGAAAAAAAGCTGTTTTCGTTGCTAAGACCCTTTGTGTGGCCCTGTTGTGTTTCACAGCATTTGTGTTTATCATACACCTGCACTGTTTCCTTTATTTATGGCAGATAAAGGCTGAAAGCAGCAGGTTTGTGCACGATCTGGCTGTCAAACTGCAGATGTCTGTGGATCTAGATCTGTTAGCCACAGTTCACCGGAAAACCATAGTGATGAGAAATGGAAAATTAAGATAAAATCATGGCCTATAATGTTAAAATAAAAACATACACATGTTCCAGGGGTCATAAATGACCAGTGAGCCATTTCCTGTGAAAGCACCTATGAAACGTTGTAGGAGAAACTCGTAGGAAACATTTTTACCATTTAAATATGACAGTGCATATAAATATACAGCTGGGGTCACTGTCTGCTCAGTTTGAATTCAAATCAGAAATGGTCATGAACATTTTAATATGCAGTGAATATGCTGAGTCAGGAGCCACTTGGCCTGATGTTTAATGTACAGTATAATCAAGGAGATTTGAACACTACTGTATGTACTGTAAGAGATCTTACCTTTTTTATTTCGACGTTATTGAAATTAAAAGTTATCCTAACTTGAATAGATGGGATTTAGTTGGAGTGTATTTAACCGTATAAATCACTACAAACTGTGATTGGCACCGCCTAACTTTTTTTAATCGCTGCTAATCTCCCATCAGGTCCCAGGTTTTGTCAGTTATCTCGAAGTTTGTTGTGATCATTTTACAAGTTAGACAAGTTGCTCCAATGTGACTGTGACCTTATGAAAGCTGGCTGTTCATCTGCGGGTCAAAAAGATAACCAATCCAGCTGTTGTGAGTCGATTGTTCCAAAAGTCTGATTTCTAGAACACCAAGGCTTTCCAGCGACATTAATCCATTCAAATCCCCAAACAGTGCTGGTCATCCAAGTAAGACAGACAGGAAACCACAACAGTATCACTACTGTGATAGTCTTGTAAATATAAAGTGTTCTGCTTGCAGAACCAGATCTTGTACCCAGATGTTTGTTCAGTCCAGCACGTCCGCTGTTAAAAAGTCTGTGTTTAGAACAGATGAGCAGAGCTTCAAGGCCAGCTGCTCAGGAAACTCTCCACAAGCCTGCTTTTAATTAATATCCATTTTCATATCTTGCATCATGCAGAAAAATTGGTTCTGTGAAGCCAATCTTGAAATACTGATCAAATCCCACATTTCTTTTACCCTTTATATCCTCGTTTTTATATTATCTTTATGCATTGATGGGATATTGTGGTTATTTAGTGTGTATTACTCGTTTTAGAGTCTGTATGTGTTTTCTGAGTGGGAGTGGGGCTAGACTGTTTTTAGGCTTTGCATACATTCTGCAAATACATTCTAAATTACTCCTTATTCTCAGAACCATTCTTCAGGTTAGAAATATATATATTATATATCAAATTTATTATTATATGAACTGAAAATATATATATTTATTATATATAAATAAATAAAAATAAATAAAAACTCAAACTATAAATTAATAAACAGAGGAGTAATGTGTAAATTATAAAATAAATCAAAGATATAAATATTTGTTACATTTTAATTAATATTTGCCCATATTATTTTTATACTAAATTTGCTGCATTTAATTGGATTTTATTATTTATTTATTTATTTGTAATTTATTTATCAGTTTGAATGGGCGGGACCGAGTGATTTGATTGCTACTCATAGCAGCCAATCAAATGCAAGTAATCGAATTAGAACAGCGACAAAGGCGGGGACTACAAAATATGACAGCCAATAAAAATCATCATGCCCCTACTAGTGGCCAATCAAAAGCTTGTTATCGACTGTCCGTGTTTCGGGGTGGTGTTGGGTGGCTCGTTCCTTCAGAGTGGGGATACACAGTGTTATCATACAAGGTAAGTAGTTTTGAGTGTGTAAAAATTTTATTTTTCGTTAAAATGTACAACCAAACCTGGTCACCCGTCGGTTTTTAAACAGGCTTTGTGGTGACAGGACGTGGTAATGAGAGCAGCCGGTGTTAACGGTGTTAACGGTACTTCCGTTCGGCTGTGTTGGTAGAAACGGGATGATTTCTGTCATGTTTCTGGTGAAGCTACATGGAGGAAACGTGCTTTAAAATTTGGCGGTGAAAATAACTGGCGTGGCATGGCGTGGCGTGTGTTTGGGTGAATTTTGTAAATTTAAAGCATATCCAGTCAGCGGTTTTGCCTGAATTTAAAACTGAAGTGAAAATGTTTGTATGAAGACGGGCTGTCGAGATCGATCGATATCGTATTCTCAGGGTCGATACCAAGGCTGATTCTTGGTAATCAACAGGCCTGATATCAGATATTGATTAGATAGTGTTTTCCATGATTATGTGCTTTTGTAAACACATAAATCTATCAGGAGCTACAAAACAGAAAAAGCAGGCATTTTTACATGATGGACCTGTGCATAGTAAAAAAGTAAAAGCACTATCCTGTAAATATAATCAACGAGCAATATTTGCAATAGAACCACCTTTTGACCAGTGACAGCAGCAGCCAACTTTTCCCTCTGATCCTGAATTTGATAAGCAGAAGAAATAGATATGACACTAGATTCTCCTCTCTTTACTGATAGGCAAACCTATTTCTATGCTATCTGTAGCTTCTACGTTCATTTTTTTGCCTTCTGAATTAAAACTATTACTATTTTAGCTGTTGCGCTTTACCAGCAGCTGTTTTGGGGTAATCTGGACCTCAGCCGCATGAATGTACACAGCTATTTGACTACATGTTTAAATGTTAAGATAATGCTTGTTATTGTTATTTGTGTAGAACTACGGCTTTGTGTTGATTTTAAAGCTACGTCTGGACATGTGGCAACCAGAGACCATAGAAAGTCAATGATGTTTGGTGACTTCATGCTACTACAAGGGGGGGGGGGGGGGGGGGGGGGGGGATGTGGGGGGGGGGAGGGGGGGGGAGATAGGGGGGGGTGTAGGGGTGGGGGGAGGGTGAGTGGGGTAGTGGAGAGAAGCTGCGGGGGGGGGGGTTCGTGGGGGCG
>VOQJ01011634.1:0-12765 GCA_015052665.1 Apistogramma diplotaenia | reverse complement strand
TGTCGAGGAGGCTTCCAAAATAAAACACATCTTTATGGCGCGCTGGCAGCCCGATGGCACAGTGGAACAGCCCTCAAGAAGACGTTTTTACAAAATGTTGCTGAATACTTTTAAGGGTTTTATTAATGATTCACGTGTGGCCGAGAGCTCAGAGAATAAAACCCTTAAAAGTATTCAGCAACATTTTGTAAAAACGTCTTCTTGAGGGCTGTTCCACTGTGCCATCGGGCTGCCAGCGCGCCATAAAGATGTGTTTTATTTTGGAAGCCTCCTCGACATAGAGCATAGATTTTTCTCTTAAAGGTTTGGCTCGTCAACTTCCTGGAGTGAGTCGGCTCCAGTAAAAACGCTGCCTCACGCCTGTGTCGTAACGACTGAACCGAGGCCTTTGTGCTTCCTGCTTGGCTGCACCTCGCGTTCATTTTCACAAACAGTAGACAGAGATGGAGAGAAACAATCGAGAATTCAAACTGTCAGAGCAGCAACGGAAAACAGCCTTCTCCATCATGTACACTTGTGTGTTAAAGAATCTACAGCCTAGTCCATTGTGTCCTGCTGCTTCTCTGGTTTCAGGGGATCAACTGACCGGCTCCTTTATTAGCCAATCATCACATGCTTAGTGCCTCAGGGATTATCAGGGATAAAGGACCGTGGCAGAATGGTGCTTCACTGTTTCAGCTTCCTTGTTCACAGTAAACAGCAGTCTTTAATAATAATAATAATGGAGAAATGGCCTCTCAGCACCATTTCAGTGAGATGGGAGACAGCGCATCGCTCCGAGAGCCTGTCGGAGCATTTTAAACGCCTGAAGTCAGCTCCCCGGCTTTGGCTGAAAGATGCTTATTTAAAGGGACAGCTCGTCCCCGAATCAAATGCACGTTGTTTTTCCTCTGGCCTATAGTGCTGTTTATCCTGCCACATTGTTTTGGGTGTGATTTTAGCGATATGATCTGTGGAAATGTCTCACCTCTGGTTTAAAGGACACAGCAGCACGTTTTCCCTCGTGCAGGCTGGCAGCACAGCAGCAAATTAAGGAAGAGTTTTCCCCCAAAAGCCAGAAGACTACAGAATACATACAACATATAACAAGTGCAATGCATATTGTAGTGCCCGCTATAATTTTACCTTTATTACAATCTTTATTTATTGTTTTATTTGAGATTTTTAGCTCCAGTGTTTATAAAATTGTACTTGAATAAATCGAATTATTTAACACAATTATTCATTAAGAAATGTGTCTTAAATTTTCTTGAATGTAATTTAAGTGAAAAACAAATAAGTGGTAAACTGTTCTATAGAAGGGACAAAAGGATGCATTTGATTTAATCCTTGAAAGCTAAAGTTGTTGGAATTGAGTTGAACGCCCACCTGTAGAGTCTGGTCATGAGCAGGTGCACGCGTCCTTCTGAGCTTTCACACAGTTGACGTTTGTAATTAGAACAGTTCTCATATGAAACTGCTTACAGCGAAGTTTGTGGGTTTTTTCAGGTGATCTTGCTGGTTGTTTGGCTTTTTTTCCGTTGAAGCGAATTTGCTTGTTGTGTTGCAGATACGCCAGCTTGTATTTCTGCTGTGCCATCGAGGACCAGGACAACGAGCTGATCACGCTGGAGATCATCCACCGATATGTGGAGCTGCTGGATAAATACTTTGGCAGTGTGCGTTCATGATGTCTGACTTATTCTTAGTTTGTCACATGCTGAACTGTTCATTACTATTTAACATTATTGAATTTTGCTCATCAGGTTTGTGAGCTGGACATTATTTTTAACTTTGAGAAGGCCTACTTCATCCTGGATGAGTTCCTGCTGGGTGGGGAAGCTCAGGAGACGTCCAAAAAGAACGTGCTGAAGGCCATCGAGCAGGCCGACCTGCTACAGGAGGTAAGATGTGTAATCAAACCAACATGGCAACAATGCCAAGTTTCTTTTCACTCGTAGTGAGCCATCCCTTGTCTTCATGTGTGGACATTTCTGGGGAAAGAGAAAGAGGAAAGAAGCATAATCTGCATATTTTATAATAGTATATCACTTTTAATATTGGAGACATCCATGGCTGACTTTTTGGCTCAGTTTCCAAGTGAAGCCAGTCTTAGACAAAATACCTTTTTTTAAATTGAGGACTGGGCTGAATCCAAGGATGGCATACTGAGGCTGTTTCCTTTATGTTTCGTTGTATTTTCTTTTTTTTTTTTATCAATGCTTCTCAGAAAAGCAGCTGAATATCTGGTGCTTTGACTCCAGTGTTTTTATTTGCTAATGAAATCTGTGCGAAAATCTGTGGGTGGAAAAGCATGTTGGCGGTGTCACTTTAATGTTGCAGTCAGTTAAGGCTATCAGTCCTTTCTAACACCGATCGTGAGACGGAGCAGTGGAGCCGTTTGCCTCTGATGAAGAAAGAGGGAGATTCACTCAAGATGTCTTTATATGTGTTAAATAGCTAAAACCAAATGTAGGTTAATGAAGAAAAACTCAGTTCTTATGCCAGCATGGGAGGGGCCAAAGGGCTGGTAATGCACTGGTGGGAAAGCTGAAAGTGGTGTAGAGACACACAGCAATGTGCCAACCAGAGACTGTAGGAAGTTGGTGAAATTCAGCGATATGAAGAAATGATGGAGTAAAACATCAAATATACTGACCGGCTGTTTGCTACAAAGTGAATTATTTTAAATGTGCAAGGTTATTATCAGAAATTTAACATCTGGTGATTATAGTTCACCCAGTGTTTATAGTTCTTACAGAGGATCTGAAGCTTTGAACTGGACATATTAAAGAGTATTTATGTTGTACACAGAAACATTATTATACTTCATTGTTAGTTAAAAAGGGCTGACTAAGCACTGCTGGTGCCACATGTTCTTTCTGTTGTTCTCACATTGGTCAGTGTTTTAGTCCCGATGGTCACGTCTTTAATTTTCATCGCTGCATGAACACGACACTCAGATGATTCATATCTTTGAAAATATTTCTCGTCTTGCCTTTAGTTTGCTTGATCTCAATCATGATTTCTGCTGACACGTTTCTCTCTCTGCTTGTGTATTCGTTACTGTTGTGATTTGCAGAATATAGACTTTCAGATGCGCCTGTTTGCAGGTAACACTTTGTTCTGTAGTCTTAGATCAGTAGCTTTAGATTCACCTATGCAATGCTAAATCCAGCAGGAAAAAAACACACCAGCAACATCAAGTGAAGATGCTGGTGTGTTTTCTGCCTCACGCTGACCCCATATCAACCCTGAAATCTCTGATGTCACTGTTAACCTAACCAGCAACTTTTAATGAGAAGAATGTTCACACAACGTAGCTTAAATCTAAAATAAAAATAACATTCAGTAGTTTTTAATCAAGTACCTGTTAAACCAGACACTTCGTTACATCCGCTCAGACGTGGTTCGAGGTTGCGGGCTGTGCTCAGGTTGCAGCCCTCAAACAAAGCCTCTCTGTGTGCACTGTGGAGACCAACCAGACACCTCTGTCCTAGCTTAGCATTTCATTCAGCGGGAGCGTAATTACAGCGGCAACACCAGCGTCACAGCGAGTGTAATTTTGACCATAAGCACCGTCAGCAGGATGCCAGCAAGCACTGATCACCGCTCCACAGCTGGGTTTCCGGCCCGCTCTCACTCACGGGCACAATTAATGTCAAAGCAGCCGGCGTGCCTCATTTACGCACAAGGTGTCTGTGGGTGGCAGAGCACGGCACATGGGGTTACGGTGTAAGTGAGATGGGTCTGTTACTCCCAATCCCGGCCCGTGATCTTTCAGCAAGCAGATTTTACTCCAAAGTTTTCCTTAACTGAGGTTAACCCTGAGTAGTTGTAGTGCCTATATAAATAAACTGGCTAATGCTACAGTCACAGTTGGGGAAACAGTGGTTCGAGACTGCAGCGTGATCAAAATTATTGCAACTATCTAATTTTGCAATCTCGTCACCTTTTGAAAAAAATCACTTGGAAGATGGTGTGACTGAGCCAAAATGCTAACCAAGTAACTTTTGGCTCCTTAGCTAAACTAGTGGTTCATGTAGCTAAAGCTAAATTTACAGTGCTTTTATTTAACTGAGTAGTTTTAAGTAAGCATGAAACAAACAAGCAGGTGGGGGAAAAAATACAGAACAAAAGGACATGAAGCACCACCCCTCCAGCCTCCTATCAGAGCCTAAGTAGGTCTCTGAAACAGGATCTCTCAGCAGGCATTAGCATGCCAGGTGCATCATGGTTTCATCTCCATAAAGACACCTTGTGAGTAATGGGGAAGCGCAGGTGGCATCTGATAAAACATTTATGCATCATGTCCCGGGATGAGAGCATGTTGGGGTCTCAGCTTCAGCAAATTTAATGTCATCTATTGAAAATAAAAGTTTGAAAACACGGTTTATGTTAGATATGTTTGCCCTGTAGTCTTCAAAGTAACAGCAAGTACACATCATGAGTCTGATGGTCCTAAAATCTGCTAATATGAGTTTTAATGTTGGATAAACAGCCTTCAGTGCAGCGTGCTCCTGCTGTTTGAATACTTGTAGGTGAAAAGGCGGCGCGCAGAGAGCTTCAGAACAGAGCAGACTGATCTCAGTTTGTTCTGTCAAAGTCAACAAACATTTTCGTGTTTCGGCCTCGTGGCCGTCATCGGAGCACGTCTGCTACAATGTAGATCTAATCAGTCAGTCAGACAGCGAGCTGATTGGTTTCCTGGATTTGTTTGTTCAACATTTAGTCTGTTAGTGCGCCAAAAGGCCACAGCTAATGAGTTCTAGGCAAGGAAATCAGGCCACGGCTGGTATCCCATTAACATCTCCTGGATAAGAATTGATGTGAATTGTGGGGAACCGCTAACATTAGACTTCTGAGGAACCCTTCCTTTATGTAAAACATTAATAAAGTATCACAGTACTGTACAAATGCTCCTATTACTGATTTTTTTAAAATGTGTAACTTTCACGTGTTCTTTGGCAGTTTAATTCAAACAAGCTGAAGGTGAAGTTTTATCATTTGTGAAACACACAAACACTTGAGTCTGAAATTTCACTCAAGTTCATCTCTGAATACAAATTAGACCAAAGTAAGTGTGTGAAGTTGAAAAGCACTTTGAAGTCTGAATGTGTCTCGTCACCATTCGCTGTGAGGCTGCAGCTGCCCAGCCAAGCCCATCATCCCGGAGGGCGAACCGCAGAGCTGTGCATTGATTTCTAGACGGCAGGACCATCAGGTAGAGAACATACTGTACTGTAAGGCTTAGGGCTTTTTTTAGTGTATATGGTAGGTAGGTCTTTGAAATAAGTTAGCTGATTTTTCTCACTCAGGGTGACGTGAGGTCAAAAGCTGAAGGGGACCAAGGCAGGTCTGAGTGGGAGAGCGGGTACAGGGTCTCTGACTGGCTCAGTTCTGTATTTACAGTGCCAGGGTTTCCGGTTCTTCTACCTGCATGTACCTCTGTCAGTGCGACTGTCTCATGACTCTGAGTGACAGATCAAAAGGTTGTCTGACTCCGCCCATGCAAAGCAGAAACCTTTATCCGATTTTTAAATTCGTCACATCTCCCCTCAAAATCGTCTTCCTCTGCACATCTGCACCTTCATCCAACATCTGCGTGTCTCATTTAGATGATTCGCATTGTAAACTACATGTGTCGCTCAGAAAGCCATACCAGTCCACACTCTGCCCACCATCCACACTAACTGCCCGGTTTGGCTCCCTGAAGTTCAAGTTGAAAGGTCACCTTGTGTTACAAAGTGGCCAAAATCGAAGATGCATCATAGAGGCGCCTTAAAAGTGCCAGAATGAACTGCCGCTGAGCAATCTTAAAAGGGCAGAAGGTCCAGAGATGCAAAATGAGATGATCTTGAAGACAAATTTAAAGTCGGGAACGGTTTTCTTTTTGATCGCACCTGGTTCATGACACACAGAAGGGTCATAACACTCAGTTCTTTATACACTAACAGGCAACATAATCCAACACCTCTCACTTTGACTTTGGTCAAAAATGAATTTGGATCATTTTCACAGTATTGCAGAAAATCTCAATCACTAAGTTTTTGGGTTTTTTTTGCATCAGTACGAATGAAGTGAAAGAACTAAAGTGGCCGTGTGAAAACCAGCCGGGTGTTACACTAACAGCACCGAAAGAAACTGCTCAGATTAATGATTTCTGAACGATTATAAGCAGTTTATAGTTTAGCTGTTTGGTTTTTTTTACGTAACAAATCCAGATGAAAAGGCCAAAACCAACAAAAACAAAGGTGATTTCGCTCCACTCAGCCCGAAGCACATCAGTGCCTGATGAAGCTTCAATCTCAACAACATAAACATGCTTTGTAATTATTTAAAACATCACGGTTTTATAGTTTGTATCAAATTTTACTCAACTAATTATAAATAGTAGGCTTGTGGACTACTTTCAGTCGTGGATTAACACACACGTGGTGCGTTAGAAAGTATTTCCAGCAGCAGTGTTGGATTACCTTTAAATGAACAGCAGGCTGCTTATTTGGGGCAGGAATGTGTGACACGGTGGACCTCCATGGCACAGGAAGGAGTTGGACCAGTTTATTGATGGTTTTGGTCTTTTCAGGGTGAGAATCAAGATCATCACCAGCCTGAAAATCAGCGTTACTTACAGACCAAAGGGAAGAATCTATTGATAATTAGTCATTATTGTGGTGCCTCCTGTTGTTACAGTTATTTTAAATTCAGGACAACAATCGGATCAAATTAAAGCCGCTCCTGGTGATTGAGCTGCTGCTGCTAAGTGACACAGTGAGAAACAGTTGAGTTCACAAACTCCGTGACAGTGTAATTCAGTAATCAGGCTGGAAGCTTTATCTCCACAGGGTGACAGTGGAGCAGCAGGTGATAAACAAACAGGCAAATCAGGTTCACAAAAAGCACAAACATTTTAATTTTCAGGAAACTTAAACTTAATGTAAGTTTGTAGATGCTACAAACTGCAGGAGAAGCTGGGCTCGTTTTGAGTCAGGTCCTTGTGCATTAATAAGTGCACAGTGCAGTAATTACATGGAAAACATACCACAGGGGATTTGGTCGTTGCTATTTCAATAAGCCTTTAATGAAATATTTCTCAGGTGCTGGCCATTACTTTGGTGCCAGGAAGCAGATTTTCTTTTGGAATAATGATGCCTCAGAAGGTTTCCAGCCCAGCTCAGGCCTGCATGGGAGACATCAGAGATAAATTGAGCAGAGACGTCCCCACGAAGAGGGCACGGTTATTGTGGTGGTGCATGGTTAATCTCCTGCTCCCTCAGCACCGTCTGTAGATGCGTAGTACCTGAATTGTAGGTTGCTGAGAGACGTGACCGACGGTGTATCACACTTATTTGTCTTTGTCCTTGTAAAAATGTTTGCCTCACAGGTGTGATGGTCCCAAATATGGCCTCTGAGTCTTCTGGTCTTTTCCAGAATTAGCCCTGCTAAGGTGAATACTTTGTGTCTGTGGGTTTAGGCTGTGTGTTAGAGTCCTCATGTCTACGTGTTTTTAGCTGTATTAACCAATCAGCCACAACATTAAAACCACTGGCAGTGAGGTGGATGGCACTGATTATCTCATCAGTGAAGCAAGCATCACAAGTCCCCAGCCATGCTGGAACAAACCCTGGAACATCAAATACAGCACGTACAGAGTCTGACAGCTCCAGTAAAAGCAGAATTTTGGTGACTTTGCCCAAAAATAAGGTTTAAAAAGCACATTTTATTTTTAAACTTCTGCGATACGTTTATGTGGTTTCACAACATCACAGCTTCGTCGACAGCTTGAATCACAAGTTTCAAAAAGCACACTTACTATTGATGTCATGATTTAAGTATGTAATGTAATATTGATGCAAGTAGATTCTGTTTGTAAAACCACCACTGAGCAACAAAGACTGGAAAAATAGCACTTAAACTGTGTTATGCTGGTCCAGCAAATGGTGTGCATTGCAGTGAGATTAACTTCTGCTGTGCAACCAGGAGAAACATTTAAAGCCATGGACGCCTAGTACCATCAGAAAGTTATGAAAATGAGGTGCAAACTCTGCCAGGTAAAGCAGCTACAGCAGAGCTGGGGATGATTTTTGAGGGAAAGTCAAATTACCTGCAACTATACAGCTGAAACAGCTGTGAACCTCTGATACGCAGCACAGTGGGTTTCCCGTCTCAGCTGTTTGGTTCTCCAACAGATTTTATTCATGAGTCCTGGAGTGGCGCATCGCCTGCATGCTGTCTCTGATCTGTCACGAGGTGGTGATGCACGAGGCTGCAGGTGAACAGTAGGCAGGTCTGTGGGGAACTGTATGAGTGTTCCCAGGACAGCTGTTAGAAAAAGTGGCCCAGGGAAGGATGACCAGTGACAGGAAGAATTTAAGAGGCAGACATGGGACTCAGAAATGGGAGAATTATTTAACAGCTAAAGATGGCGGACATACATCCATTTTTGTGAAAAGTCAGCAAACATTAGAAGCATTTTACACCAGATTTGACTGATTCTGTTCATGCTGTGTTTGTGTTCCAGTGCCCTTTGAAAATAAAGTTAACTTAAAGGTTCCAAAACGAAAAGGTTCCCAGATGTCTGTGAGCAGAAAGATTGCTTTTGCTGTTGAACTGGAAACAGGATCATGGGAGTCAGAGCACGGAGTACATCACAGCTCACTGTGAGACCAGTCTGATTCCTGTGCTGACCTCAGATAAACCTGGGAGAAGACGGCACCTGGATGCACTATAGGAAGAAGGCAAGTCAGTGAAGGCAGCGCAATGCTGTGTTCTGCTGGGAAACAGTGGGAACAGACTTTTATTTTGACTCCTACAGGAACATTGTTGCAGACCATGTACATCCTCTATGATAGAGATGATTCCCGGCTTATTTCTGCGGGATAATGGGACCTGCCACAATGGGGGAAAAAATTCCGGAAGGTTTTAAAGAACAAGAGTTGAAGATGCTGATCCGGCCTCTGCACACTGCACCACGCAGACCTTCTTGGGTCCTGATGAGTCAGAGCTGTTATGGCAGTGGTGGTTTTTAATGTTGCGACTGATCGATATCTGTGTGTAACCCACTTCCTGTTGGTTCAGACGGTCTTCCTGGTCTCGTTACTCAACTCCCAATTAACAGCACCAGTCGCTTAACTCTGGAAAACACATGTTTATATATCAGAAACAGAAGTCTGTCCAATGGGGCGTTCACACGAACACGAAGCAAAGTTTCACCTCGAGTTCCTCACACAAATACAGTCGTGTTGGAAATGCACAAACATTTGCAGTCTACAAGAAGACTCACACACACACACACACACGATAGCTGGAATCAAGCCACGGTAATACATCATCATGAACTCCTTCACTTTTCTTTAAGCTCTCCTTTTTTCATGTCTGCAGTTCGAGCTCTCCTCAAACTGCGACGTGATCCAGTCCTCACAGAGAATCTCAGCTCGTGTTCTCGCAGCTCTACGTGAAATTAATTATTTGCCAATTTTTAAATGTTAAACTCGTGTGGATGCGGACTCTTCTCGTTGCCTGTTAATTCACCTCTTTGTGTGCAAAAACTTTGCTTCATATTTGGCGTGAACGCATCATAATCCGTCTTTATCCTCCTTTCATGTGTTAACGTTTCGGTGACGCTGTGCTGACCTGCATGGTTACAGTTAGGCGCTGTAGTTACGTTGGCTGTGAGACACGGTTTGATTAATGTTTCACCTTCAAAATTGAAGACAGAACCTGGATACCTTTTTTTTTTTCTAGGATTAGCTACACTTGTGTATTTTGAGCCTTTAAGCTAAGATAAGCCGACTCTCAGCCAAAAGCAAACATTTCCCAAACTTTCCTTTAACAGAAAAAGAGGAAACCGTGGTGAGAGCGGTCCGTCCTGCCTGCTGCTCTCTGTCCTGCATGTTATGAATGAGGTGGCTGTTTTGCCTTTGTTTTCTAAGCTGTGTGCGTTTCTCTCCTCCAGCCCCGTCATGAGTACTTTAATGTGCCGGTGTACTGACTGGCTGCCATCGCTGCCGCCGCTCCTGCCGCCGCTGCTGCTGCTGCTGCTGCTGCTGCTATCCACCTTGCATGCTGAGCTCCTCAGTGCCTGGCACCTTCCTCTCTGCACGCTGGGCACCTGGCACTGTCATTGGTTTTGGGGTGTAACAGTATTTTCCGTTTTCATTCATTTCCATACGTGACAGTCATGATACAATATGATCACATTTAAATTTAAAAGAAGCACGAACGAAAGCCAACGATGGAAACTTTCTCACAAAGAGATTAATGTCCTCTTTTATGGGATATGAAAATATAAACAATATTTTTATTGATATTTTGTGGTGATGTGTTGTTACATGCCTGTCATTGCTCCACCGAACTCTTTGTATCATTAAGTTTTTCTTGTTGTTGTTGTTGTAAAGCAGCAAGTTTGCATTAAGTGCCATCAGGACCAAATAGTAAACCACTGATGGTAATTTAAAGTGGACCTATTATAGTGTTACAGTCTTTGGAATTTTTAGAAATTTTTCAAATCTTAGAGTCTAAAGATCAGGATTCAAACTGCCTAAAGACTCCGTTTCTCACAGGTTTTTCTTCTCTTGGATCTCTGTGATGTCAGAGTGTGCAGATATCCCTAATATGGTCATGCCACGTGCACAGGTCTGGCTCTGGGCACAGAAACCCCGCCCATCAGCTGTCACACTGCACCAGTATTGAGGATAAAATTGCACGTAAGCGATCCAGCACACTGGGTGCAGTAAAATGCTGAGATGTCAGTGTTTTCTATATCTTTTCCTAATTACCTCTCAAGCTTTAGTGAGGAAGACTTAACGCATTTAAGCTGTGCCGACACACACCTCACAACGTGATTGTTACAATTGGGATGAAAATTGTTTCCAAGGAAGGCTTTCCTCCTGCGGTCTCGATACAAACTCAAACACATGTCGTATAATTCAGTTAATTCCTTGCTGGCCAGATGCCTCCTTCCTATTGGCTGCACAGAACATTGTTGCAAGGCACGAGCCAGTGAAAATGATGCGAGTCTGAGTGTAGCGCAGCACTCAGGTGTGCAGGTATTAGCGCAGGTATGTAGTTTGATGAGACAGGTGGCGTCACAGCTGCGTCCATCTTTTATGCCGTCTGTGGTTGTTAAGGGAAACGCAGGCGACAGTGAAGAGTTTCTAGTTTAATTGCAGTTTATCTTCTGCTTTCCGAGCATTTTCTGCACAAACGTCCAACGTTTTCCATTTGGTTAATCGTTCAGTGAAAATCTGGTGTCATGACAACTTTGCTCAAACTTTCTATTTATGAAAGTTATGTAACAGAAAATAATAGGTCTGCTTTAAACCGAGGTTCCACTCAGTGCACTTCTTCTGCTAAGTTCACAATAGCTGCATCACTTGGTGGAAGAAATCCATTAAGTGGACCTTCCCATTACAGATTGTTGATGATGATGATGACATTTTATTAATTTTATATAAAAATTATTTATGATGGCTGTTCTTCACATATACAGTTCTTTAAATATACAGGCCAGTGCTTTTAAAAGCATTTAACTATGAACACAGTTAAACTCAGGCTCCTCACTCACACCTGAGTGATTGTTGCATCATGAGGCGTTCATCCTGCTTGTTTTATCGTGTTTTATTGGTTGACTCATATTTGTGGGAAGTGAATGCAATAGAAGTCATGTTTCACCCGTTTCTGTCTCATGTCTGTTTGGATCTTCTCTCATCGTACACGTTTGATTTTAAGGTTTCCCTTTGTGCCGTGATCCCTTCTTATAAGCGTGAAAATCAAAGCCGTGTTCAGACTGTAGCTACAAGATCAGATGGTTTCTGTCTTGTGCTAAGCTGAGTTATTTAAAGTCATTTATAGATCGTGATTATGTCCTATTTAAATAAATAGAAAAAAGCTTCTGAAGGTAAGTGGTTTCAGTGGGATTTTGCTTAAGCAAATATTGTACTTTGCACTGATTAAATGATTTTATGTTGAGATGATTAAAGAAAAACACTTAATTAGACCTGCAAATTATTTTTCTATTGTAAATAAAGTTTCATATGATCTGTTTGTGTCCTGCTAATGAGGGCCAGCTCAATAAATGAGTCATGCGTTTTATTGATGTATGGATAATTAATAAATTGCTCATGATTCTTTGTCAGCTCAGCACACTGGTGTCGTTCTTTAGTGCAACCTTTTATGGTTTCCCCCGTGGCTCCTTCTGAAACTGGAGTTTGCTTCCATGGCTGTTGTTTTGTTCCTGATTTGTGCAGAAATCCATTCGCCTGCCAGATTAACGGGTTTAACCTACATAATCGGCAACGAGGGATTCATCACTCTGACAAAAGATTTCCCCCGTGTGAAAGTCTATAAAGGGTGATTAATGCGGAGTGGATGTTTCAAGGTTACGCCTGAACATTTTGCACTAAAAATGAAACCGCAGAAGCGACTGTGTGGAAGTGTTTGGCTCAAATGACGATGTTTCTGTCACTGCTCTGATGAATTTACTCTCTTTACTTTGTGCTAAACCTTGTTTTAGGATGCCAAAGTAAGTGATTCTCTTTGTTTCTGACACAAACCCTCATATTTGTTACCCACAATTTGTGACACTTTGGTTAGGACAGAAAAGTAGATGTATGAAGTCTGTAGGCTAACACATTGGAGCACTCTGTTCTGTTTGTTTGTTTATTCCAAGTATGTGCACATGTGAATGTCGTCTATAAACATCTGCACAACAAACGAATTTCAAATTTAGGGGGGGGGGGGGGCTTTTTTTTGTTGTGGGTTCCCTTTTTTTTATTTCATGTAGTT
>VOQJ01011633.1:20863-46236 GCA_015052665.1 Apistogramma diplotaenia | reverse complement strand
GTGGCGCTGTAGGTGGGCGCTTGCCTTGCAACCAGAAGGTTGCTGGTTCGAGTCCCCACCTGAGCACATGCTGTCGTGCGTCCCTGGGCAAAACACTTAACCCCACATTCCCTGGTGTGAATGTGGTTGTGTGATTGGTTACGGTGGTGGTCAGAGGGGCCGTAGGCGCAAAACTGGCAGCCTCTCCTCTGTCAGACTGCCCCAGGGCAGCTGTGGCTACATTAGTAGCTTACCACCACCAAGTGTGATTGTGGAGTGAAAGCGCTTTGAGTTCTCCGTAAATAAAGCGCTATATAAGACTAATACATTATTATTATTATGAGAGAAAGCAAAATGATGGTCCTCAGAGGCAGAAAAGCTACACGGATGTGCAGGCAGCTGCAAAATTAGGCAATATTTTTGGGGTTTATTCTTTGATGTAATTTTTTATATAGACAAAGTTTTTTTGTATGAAAATTTGAACTGAGTCCGTTTTTTTTAATTGATGTTTACTTGTTTCATTTACTGCACTTTGCATGAAGTTGATTAATAAAGGAGAATTATCAATGGCAGTCATGAGAGGTAGGCTTGATTAAATGTACTAAAAGGAGGTCTGTTTGTCCACAGCTGGCCTCAGCTCTCATATAGCTCTAAGTGCTCTTCATAAAAAGCACAGAGGGTAGAAGAAATTAAAATTTTGTCCACAGCTGCAATCTGCTGAAATATTTCTGATAAGATCCCTTAGTGCACAGTACATGCAACAAACCCCATGTAGATATTTCTGACCAATGTAACATTATATTAGATGAAGAAAGTTTGATTTTTAAAGTGACCCTAAAGTTTTAAGTGGTAATGTAAAGAAGGCTCATTTGGGGCGTATTTATCCTGAGTGATCCAGCGATCCTGAGCTCAGCTTCTGCTGTCAGTGTTAGCAGATTTCCTTTCATGATACGAGGGCAGTAATTGAGGGTCATCAACCTAAGTGTTAGTGGAAGGTAGGCTTACACCACATAAGTAATAATTAACAGTATTTCTTGACATCGCCACCCACATATTACTTTACATGCACGAAGAGAAGAGAAGAGAAGAGAAGAGAAGAGAAAGAGAAGAGGAGCTGATATTGTTTGGAGGCAACAGTATGACATGTGCAGGGAGAAGTAAAAGGATAAAGATAGCATAAGGTTGTTGTTGTGTGTGTGTGCGTGTGTGTGTGTGTGTGCGTGCGTGCGTGCGTGAGTGAGACGGCTGCAGTGCTGTGGGCTGTAATAGAGAAGAGAGAGCATTTGGCACACTCAACACTGAGGCAGCAGGAACTTGCAGCAGAACTCCACAGAGTCCTCTCAATCTGTAATCAGTGGAGCGAGAGGGGAGTCACACGTCCTTTTTCCTCCACACAAACAATCCCCATTCCTCTCTACCTCCTTCCTTATCACTGCTTTTGTTTTTGGGCTTACTCAGTTACATTAATCCATATTAATTTGTAGCATTGCGAGGTAGGTATTGGGAGCCTCTGTATTTTTTTTTTAAAACTTCGTCATACATGCAGAGACATCAAAGCTAAGACTTTTATTTGGTCAATACAGTTGAGAATTGACTTAATATCAAATGTTAACGGGTGCAGAATAATTGTGTAAGTAAACAGTTTATTGAGAAGTGAGTTCAGTCTAAAAACTGAGACACAAGCATTACAGTCCTTATAGCTTCTTACAAATGATTCAAACGTGGTTCAAAATGACTTATTCCAAACTGTACGTGTCACACTGAACAACAAGCTTCACGAGCACTTCCCATCCAACACCATCTTCTCATGGTTTATAAAACCAGGAAACGGCCCGTGTTGGTCCAGTCATATTTGAGAATTTATCTCTGTGCCTATGATCATCCCCTGGCCCCCATAAGGAGCCAGTTCACAAAGAAATCAATAGAACCGGCAAATTATAACAGGACAGCTTATTAAGTTGGACAGCGTTGTTAAAGGGTGTGTGTCTGCATGTGTCTGTGTGTGGCTGTGTCTGTGTGTGTGTGCATGTGCATGCTCATGGTGTACTTCACTATGCCAGTGTCTAACTATGTCACTGTTTTGGTCATTTGCTGCCTTTTCGGACAATCACAGCAGAATTGAAAGCAAGTAGGAGAATGAGATTTTGTGAAGGCTCAGTGTCCCATACATCAGATATGGTTAACAGTATTCAAAGGAAAACTATTCATTTAGATTTTTGTGCTTCATTAAAAGCACAATCAGTGCCAGGATTTCAGGTTCCCAGCCTATATCCAAAAGTCACCGGTGTCATTGGAAAAAGCCGCTAAGTTTGTCGATGGTTGCTCTCTCTGTAGGAGAGGACAGCCATTTGTAAAAAGTGTAAAAAGTAAAAAAAGGAGTATAAAGCACTGTGCATAAAGTACAGTACCAGTCAAAAGTAATTGTGTCCAAATGTTTGGTACTGTATAACAACCAGTACACACCCACATATAGGCACACAATGGCTTACTGGTTGAGCCACCCACTCTTTTCCCCTTTTAGTGAAACTAATGAGGCACTGAAATTGGATTTTTGTGTGTGTGCGCTTGTGTAAGAATACAAGAAATACTCCAAATCTTTAATTTCGAGATATTTACAAAGAACTGTCTGTGTCTTAAAGATGACAAAGAGAAACACCATCCTGGTGTTTCAAAAACAGACACGACATCAACGGCTGCACTTGACTTAAAAACCAAAGGACAGTGCACAGTGCAGTCAGGCCTGCCTTAAAGCGCACCATACTTTAGCATTCTTTTTAAATGTAACCATAATTTACTAAATGAACATCATGCTGCATTCAGTAAGGCTTGAAAGCAGCGACCAAAACAGTGAACTCATCAGGAAAGTGTTGACTAAGGTTCTAGATGACTTTTATACAATCTGATTTGTTTTTGAAACCAGATAGGTCACCCACTGCTGTAAATCAGCTTAAATGAAGAATTAAAGCATGTTTGAACTGTCTTAATGTTTTTATACATACACATTTTTTATACTCTATTTTATATACATTCCATTGTGTGAAGCTCGTTTTAGGGACTGAGACTAAACATAGCAAATCATGTGTGCATCATATAATCATTTCAAGGATCCAGCTTTAAAGTAGATGTGGCAGAAGAGTAAGTACCTGTAGTTGTTGTTATGGTAACCACATCTCAACAAACTAAATGTGGGGCAAAAACTGTTTGTGTGGGGAAAAGTGGGACACGCCAGCAATGCTAAGAGGTAGTTTGAAATTTTCACATCAAACTTGCAAATAAAAGTAAATTGCTTGCAACATTAATGCAATAAAGATAAAAGGAATTTGTTCTCAAGCAATATGCGATGGTCTTTATATACTCCGGTATTATCTTTTATTTCACTTTGACTTTCATTGTGCATGCATCCACAGATTAGCACACTTTTTTGAACCATATCTAAAAATTGTAACAATTTTTAATCTAATCTAAGAAAAGTGCGTGTCCTGCAGAACCAGTCAAAAAGTTAGACATTGTGTCAAGATATGGAGCAGGGAGATGGCAAATAAATATACTTTGCAGTCCCACATATAGAGGGATATCTAGTTGTGGTAATCATAATGGTAATTATTAGAATGGCTGCAAACACTTGAAGAGACTTTGTCTGTAGCAGACAGTGAATGTGCCTCTAAATTGCTCTCACAACTATGCCCTAAAATAACTTACAAGACTTCAGCAAGAAACTTTAATAAGAGGCAGAATGTGGCTGAAACCCAAAGTGGCATGTCCTATTAGCGCAGTGTAAATAGAATGGGAATCTCACTCACTGACATGGGCTAGAGCACATTAGGTAATTCAGCCTGTCACACAGGCAATGACTGAAAATTGCAAATGAGACACAGAGAAGGTATTATCCTCCTTTCCCTCATTTTCTCAGCATTTGACTGATGCATTTACATTTAATTTTGTCATTTCATAACTTAAATCAGCTAAATTATAAACAAGTTCATGCTAGCTTGGCTTCACTTACTCACACTTTTCCCCTGCTGTTTTGGATGAAAATCAATAATAATGAAAACAACAAAATTATTATGAAGTAAGAGAAGATGATTTCTGCTTTTGTTCTTGTTTATTGAAAAAAGTGTTTATTTACTGCAAATGTATGCCACTTTATAACCTTTATATTGGTATTTAAATACTTAATCCTTCAAAGGGGCTTTCAGATTACACCCACTGCTCCAAGTGACTGCTCTTATAAATCCACTCAAGCGTATAATCCCAGTCTGATCTGAGGTTTGATTTCTGGTACTGAAGAGCTCATGCTGTCCCTGTGTTTGTTATCAGATTAGAGGAATCCAAAGAGAACTTTTAGCTTCAGCTGTTGCCACCAACCCTTATTCAAAACTTTTATTAAAACAAGAACACCGGGTGTTCAGTCCATATTAATCTCTTATTTTTTACTCAGTCAGATGCTGTCTTTGTCCATATGACCTAACTCTTTGCCTTGCACCTGCACCTGAGTGAAAAGACAGATAGAAAATTGTTGTAATCATATATATCAGTTTAAACTTCTGTTTATTAATTTAATCAAATTGACTTAAAAAGGCAATGATTGCAATTTGGAAATAATTAGGACTCCACTCTGCTTTAACACACAGGTTTATTATAGTGGTCTCATGCCCTATGGATTGCTTTTGTTCTCATTACTTGATCTCAAATCAATAGAGCATTGTGCTGCTCACTGTGACCTGCAATTATCAATTGTATTTGGCACTCAGGGTTTAAAATCGAAATGAGCACATGTTTGAATCCACTGAGGAAACTGATTCTAGTGTTGCTTTCACTGTGCTGCTAAGGGAAATGATTGGTTCTTACCCCACTGTTGAAAGTGAATGTTTTGCTTAAACTTGTTTTTCTCATTACAGTCAAATATTCATCAGGAACTATAGGAGACTCATTAATGGAAATCCCTCTTGTCTAACTTGAGATATAACTCACATCATGACTCAGTAGCATGTACTATTTGTATCGCAGCCTACCGCTATTCCCCGATGATGAGGAAACCCATAAGAGCCCGTGGCTGTAAATAAGATTCAAAGAAAAGTAATTAGGCCTCGCCTTCACAGTATGCCTCAAAATATTTCACAGGCCTCTTCTCTTCCATTTCACGACTATCGGTGACTTCACGCCTAGCCTGAGAATATTTGTCCTGTCAGAAACCTTGAATTTAAATTTATCATTAAGAAAAGCTTGTCATGTCCTGGAAAGTAAATTCTCCAAAGGGTAAAAAAATGCAATTAAGTGTCTTTGTTGTTGTCATCTGTGAAAATTTTAAGTTTAGTGTTGGATACTTGCTGTAAATTTTTATTCTTTCTTGTTTTCAAAGTTCAAAAACAGGCAGAAATTGAAATGATAGTTAGAATAAATGGTCATATTAGCACTGAATATTTAACAAACCAGCCTCACATACAGATTATGCGCATAGCTGTGCAGGGCTGCAAAACAGACTCGTACTGGCTCCTTCTGAGTGAAAATAATATGAGTTTCTTGGTTGGCATGTTGAAAAAATCTGCATGATCGGAAAGAAAACATGACTCACTGGATCAAGCTACGTTCTTCCATTAAACCTTGACTCCGTGGTTGAGTTCTGATAGAAATGCACAGGGGTCAGCATGGGCTGTGAGTATACAGCACCATCCAAACACTTAGCAAGCCGTAATGCATTCTGTGTTCTGACACCTTTCTATCAAAGCTATCACGAAGGTTTCAGCAAAACTTTAATGCAGCCCCACAAGAAAGCTGCTGCCGATCTCCTGTGGGGTTGCAGAGTGAACCCATGAAGCAGTTTCAGTTCAGTTCCATTTTATTTATATACTGTAGCACCAAATCACAACAAACAGTCAAGGCGCTTATATTGTAAAGTAAAGACCATGCAATGATTACAGAGAAACCCCATAAGATGTCCCATTTAGCCACAGTTTGTCCTTTGTAAAAGGCATATTTTGCCCAATTTCCCTCCTACGAATAAATCAACTTCAAAAATGAATATTTCCAGCCTGACAGATTTGATAACGTCTGATTATCATGACAACAGTTTTTCCATTTCATCATGAGGGGGATCTGAATGTCTGTTTTTCAATAGTTTGGAGAGATTTTGCTCAAAAACACAAAGGTTACCAACATTTGCCTTAGAGGAAAAGGCGAGGACTAAATTCATTAAGATATACTTTGGAGCTTTTATGCCAATTTATGGCATAAAACATTTTGCTGAGGAGAAAAACAAGGGGCTGAACTACAGAAAAACAAACAGGGTGTCCTCTGCTTCTCACTGTGATTAATGTGTCTTGGTGTAATTTGGACAATAATCAAACCCAGTCATTGAATAGTGAAATCGGTCTGGCATTATTCATTATGTACTGCTGTTATTCACATTGTAGACCTGATGTTATAATAGGTGTCAACATTATTGGCAAGACTTTCCTTCTGAATGCTAATACAAAAGCAGAAATGGCAATTAGCCCTATAAGCATGCTGATCACTGCACACATGCCGAAATACTGAGGAGGAAGCAGAGGGGTCCTGACCTTATCAGAGACTGAGCATAACTGGTCATGCTCAGAATATAGAGTTGTTGGGTGGTTTTTTACTTCTTTTTTTTTTTTTTAACAAAAATAAACATTGCACATAGAAATGCTGCAGTTTTTTGTGCTAGATTGAAAGTCAAGTAGAACCACTAATTAATTTTCTCAAGGGACCATATGAGAAATGGACTGTTGTCGAGGTAAACTAAACTCAATTCTTCTCAATATTAAGTTGATCTCTTTATAAGCTTATTGTTGTGGCCCTCCACAGGAGTCCCAGTTCCTCATGTGACCCCCTCTGCTCTAGAGTGTATGTGATTCATCATCTGACTTCCCGTGCAATCTATACAGTAGGTGATGTAATGTCTCAACCTTGGTGGGCCGACAAGCATCACCCAATACTGTGCTACCAGTGTGGTTAAAACCAGGGAAAGTTGCTACACTCTTGGATATGCTTAGATTATATACTTAAAACTGACACTGTAGGTTAAGGATAACCTGTCATTCATAGAATAGACCTAATTAATTTCACACAGAATGGAAAAGCTTCAGTAACTCCTGCTCCACATGAACAATTACTGCTCTGACAGGGTTACTCTAACAACGTGAGTCAAACTCAATTTTCTCGAAGCTTAATTTTACCATAAAACAGGTTGAGGCACAAGTCTCATCACACACCAACACTGAAATCAGACTTTGAACTGCTGACGTACATCAGCAGCAGAACTTTGGAGATGAAGATGGAGAATAATTTATAACAGAGGAGTGAATATAATGATGTCAAGACAGAGAGGGGAGCTGTATCATATCTCCCCTCGGGCAGAGGAAGTAGAAGAAGATGTGGTCCCTCAGTCCCCAGGCATTCCCATGTTGGTCCCCCAACTGTGCCCTCACCAGGCTAGGGATCAATCCCTGCCTCACTGACTCTGCTCCCGTGCTACGGACTCTTCATTAGGCCCGGCCTGCTAGAGTGGAAGCTCTAATTGACAAGGGCCACTGAGAGCCAGCATCCCCGTCTGCCACCCTCACAGAGAAAGGGTCGCCAGGCATCAGCCGCTCACACTAATCTTTCCCATTATCCTCCGCTCTACTGTGGGAGCAGAAAAACAGCCTGCCTGTCGAAAGTGTGGATGCTACATTTAGCCGTGTTTCTGTTTGTGTGCGAGTGTCTGTAAGCTTTGTTTGTGTTTTTTTTTTTGGTTAATGGGAGCACAGGTCTGATTAGATCATGTGAAAAATAGATGCCATCTACGACACTTGTTTACAACCTGCTCTTCATTGAGACTATTCTGAGAAAAGGTCCATGTTATTTTTTCTGCTTTATAGGATTTTTTTTTTAATGTGAACTTGCTTTGCTGGATAGTACTGCACTTCCTGTTTTGTGAACAACAACTCTGACCCTGTGATCAAGAGCTTTTATAATTGGGAGGTGAAAAAAAAACCTACCTTCCTGTTATCTGTATGTACATCTATACTGAACTTACTAGTGAGAGTGCATTTATTTTGTTCACTGCTCACTGCAGTGGGAATTTTTAACAATTGTTGATCTCATCATCATTATGATTGAACATTTTTAATTTAGGAATTAAGGCACTTTGGGGCACGGCAAGACTAATTTGCAGTTGACTGGCCAATGAGAAAGTGAACAGCGGTGAGAAGACTACTGTATCTGGCAAGGGTGCAGCTGACAGACAGAAAAAAGGTACTTGGGTCCTAGAAGATCAGGCAAAACTCGAAGGAGATACTGTGCTATATATATGTGTGAAACTGTACCTTTCACCATCAATATTTTTTTAATTAGATGCTTTTTAAGTAGATCGATCAAAAACATGGATGCAGCAGTTATTTGCAGTATTTTACTTGTGTCCTCTCAAAACTATAACATGGACTTCCCTATTTCAGGACACATGATGTTCACAAGGGGGCAGCGGTTAGCACTGTTGCTTCACAGCTCACCTTGTACCTTTAGCTTGTTCTGCTTGCATATGTGTCTGGTTTCCTCCCACAATCCTAAAATGTGAAGATTAACTGATGACTACAAAGTGTTTGTCGGTATAGATGAGCAGCTGTCTGTTTCTCTGTCTCAGCCCTGTGATGGACGATGTCCAGATCGTGAGCCCGTCACAGGTTCCTACCACAGCGTACCCTTCCTCTGTCTAATGTCACCTATGATACACTCCAGCCCTTTCCCCCAACCTAGCTGTGCAGTTGTCTCTACTGTCAAACTAACTACCCAGAAACAGCCAGGTGTACTTAAGGACAGAGTTGCTTCAAACATGTTCATAGTCACAATGGCAGTGGTGTAACTGATGCTGATTGTAAGGTTATGGAAAAATTAAAAGTGGGCCTATTACCCAACTTGACCTCAGTGCAGCTCCATAGTTCAGCTTCTGTCTAAAACAAGTAATTTTAGCTCCCTTCCTACTCCTGCCATCTCTGTTTCTTACTGAGCTGTGAGCCTGAGATGACCAGATTAGGAATATTTGCTCTCAGAGCATTTAGAGAAGACAGAGAATTGAAAAGCATAGTTGCTTTGAGCTTGTTGCTCTTAAAAAATTATTGTGAATTAAATTACCCAACAAACACTTACTTACCTGAAGAGTAATGTATGCGCTCAGTTTCACAGCACTCCATTCAGTGATCGATGACTGATATTTTAGTCTGAGCTACACAGGGAAAGCTGCTGCCACAGATAAAAGAAATGTCTCAGATCAATTACTGAGGATTCATTTTCTGATGACCATGAATATTTTTGGCAGATGGATGGATCCATAAAGCTATACTGCTGATGAACATTTGAAAAGGTCACTTTGTAGCCTTAATGAAGGTAAAACCACCGCTGTAACTGTGTATTTCTCCTGCATGACCTGGGGAAGAAACGAGATCATCTGAAGGACAGTATCATAAATTTCTATATGAATGAATTCAGACTTCCAACAGTCTGATCTGACATTGAAGTTCATTGATACTAATCTACTGGACGATGGAATACATCTGCACCAAATAGTGCGGTATTGTGGATAGGGTCTGCATGGTGTTTTACATAGAGAATTATTACATGAATGTAATCTGAAATGCACATACACTTGCACACATGTGGACACATACAGCAAGACAGCTGGCTTAGATCTTATTTCCCTGATACTTTTTCTTTACATTTGTATCACAATAAATCAAATAAATTTTGTAACTCCGAACGATTTTTTTCCCTGTTTATATATTCATCCATATTGACTTGAGTGACAAAATATTCAGTGACTCACACCCTGACCTCTGACCTTGTCAGAATAAAATCAACGATTGAATCGGAATCTCTCAGGAAAAGCATATAATCAGCATACACATATTATGCAACACATTGCCTAAAGCTCAGCTCTCACATGAATATAAACTTGAGCTATATACCATTCTTAACCTAAAGACTTTAATATAATGTCAGCTCACCCTTTGCAGCTATAACAGCTTCAACCTTTCTGTGAAGGCTTTCCACAAGGTTTATGGGAATTTTTTTTTTCTTCCAGAAGTACATTTGTGAGGTCAGACACTGATGTGTAATGCCTGGAAACCAGATAAAAGTTCCTCCACACCAAACTCGCTCATCCATGTCTTTATGGTATTTGCTTTGTCTACTGGTGCACAGTCATGTTGGAACAGGAAGGGGCCATCCTCAAACTGTCCCCACAAAGTTGGGAGCATGAAATTGACCAAAATGTCTTTGTATGCTGAAGCATTAAGGGTTCCTTTCACTGGAACTAAGGAGCAGAGCCCAACTCCTGAAAAACAACTCCACACCACACCGTTCTCCTGGCAACTGCCAAACCCAGACGTGTTCATCAGATTGCCAGAAGGAGAAGTGTCACTCCACAGAACATGTCTCCACTGCTATAGAGCCCAGTGGTGTTGTGCTTTGCAGCATTGCATGCAGCGCTTTGCATTGCACTTGTACTTGATGTAAGGCTTGGATACAGCTCTTTGGCCATGGAAACCCATTCCATGAAGCTAATCTGAAGGCCACATGGAGGTCTGTAACATCCTAAAGACCTCCAAACATGTCATCCTATCACAACACCATGCTGGAATTCACTGAGCTCCTGAGAGTGACCCATTCTTTCACAAATGTTTCTAGAAGCAGTCTGCATACCTACAGTTGGTGCTTGGTTTCATACACCTTTGGCCACATAAATGACTGGAACACCTGGATTCAATTATTTGGATGGGTGAGTGAATACTTTTGGCAATACAATGTATATAATGTATATAATTGTTTTTAAGCTACCACTGTTATGTTGTGAAGGTTTTTTTGTCATGTTTGTCTTGAGTTGTGCTATATAAATAGAATTTTACTTTACTTACTTACCTCTGAATCAATAAAATGAAGTGATCCAGAGTTTTGGAGCTACAACTCCAAAGGCCCAATCTCAGCCTGTTTGAAAACGACTAAAGGGCACCAGCAGTAATCTCTGCTCTGAAATCCTGAGCGACCAGCTGGAAGAGTGGGTCAATAAACACTGGGTGATATACTGGAGTGTTTTACCATTCAAAGCTTTAATGGTTAAAGCAAGAATTTTAAAATGAACTCTAAAGCTAACAGCAAGCCAGTGAAGAGATTTTCAAATGGAGGAGATGAGAGATCTCTTTTTGGAGGTAGCTAAAAGACACGGAGCTGCTAACACGAGTGACATCAAGAGCAAATAATAATGAAACGTACAACAATTTGGTCTAGTGATGTCCATTACAATGGCAAATAAAATGTAGCACAACAACAAAAGCTGACAATAAATGTAAATAAATACATAAATATACATTTTTTTAAATTAAATCAGGAAAAAAATTCATTAAAAATAAAATAGTTTTAATATAAAACCATAAACTACTCAAAAGATTCTAAGGGGAGAGAGAGATCCTCATACTGTTCATACATCAGTCAGTTGGTTTATTGCTGGAAGTAATATTCACTTCTGTGCAGACCCAGACAGCCTCTGATATTGTGTGTGTGCCCACAGAGAAACCTGCAGCTCTCCTCTTGCTTAAGAAACTCATTCACATCTCAGCCTGTGTTTGTTCCTCAGCCATTATAAATAAACCAGTGTTAACCTTCTTCAATGTCCAGCGGTTGAGTCTCACCTTAGTTGGTGATCTATGCCATTTCCACTTTCCCACTGCCTCTACTAAATGCCACCAGGAATCAAGCTTCCATTAATTTTTTGAGCTGGATGCACAGGCTGTATCATCACCTGCAGCCACTCACAGCTGAAGACCGAAGATGAGTTCTTCTTTTAATAAATAGCTAAACAACAAGGAAAATCCAGTTCAGAGAGCCTGCAGCAGCTCTGAGACGGTGGCTGGTGTGACCAGCATACCTGCTTCAACATTGCCATCTAGTGGAGCAAAACTACCAGCAGCAGTTCATTAGTGTGCTTCAGACATGAACATTATCTCTGTGACTGCATGAGAGATGTGCTGCATTCCGTTTATTTAGACAAATGAGACGTGTAGATACACTGATTTAAACTTACTGAAACATGAGGAACAAGGGTACACTCTCAGTTTATTACAAATAGAAGAATAGATATCAGATATGATGCATGTGATTTATATACAATGGCTACCCTTAGCTTTGGCTCTTACATAATAAGCTTTACACTTTAAAACTCACAAAAATGAATGCTGTGTATTTACTAAACAGCATGATCTCATTTAACTCCTATCAAGACTCAAATCACAAAGGCACAAATGAAAAGACCAATTTTCAGCGTTAATGTTGGTAATACAGTATTAAGTTTCCATAGCTACCAAGGCTATGAGACAGAGACCTCACACTTACTATCCAGAATTGAAATGCTTCCAGCAGCACGTCATGCTGTCCTCCAAGCTGGTGAGAACAGAAAGATTGAAGTCATGTTGAAACAGGATTTATGTGAATTTGCTTTTGCTCTGGAATAAGACCTGACGAAACTTCATTTGTCAGGTTTATAGCTTCGGTCTGCTGGCACAGGGTAAGACTTGCTGAGTAAAGATTAAAGTATGTGAAAAGGAGATGTGAGAATGGTTTGACGTCTTTGATAGATAACTGGTTAACATCCGTTGTGTCTGTCAGCTATAAAGGTTAGGTCACATTCAGCAGTGCTCTCAAAGAAAGCCACTATTAATAGTAAAGAGAAGTAGTCATTATCGAGGACATCTCAATAGGGATTGCCAGTAGAAAAGAGGTATTCATTTCTCCTCATTCATATTTTCTCTGTCAATCTTAATTAAGTCCACTATAATGCTACTATTTCAATAAACCACGGCCCGCAACGTGCATCCTGTGAGCCAATGGCAGCTCTTGGGCACATTTTGTGAGGCCCGCAGGCATGACAAGAAAAGAAGGCACTACTGTACATTTAGTTCTCCCACAGTTTATGTCATGCAGTGACAAAGCAGCGGAACAAGACAAGAGCTTTCCTCACATTTTACCTCTGTTCTTGCCATCACAGCAGGCTAAACCTTCCTTTGAGATAAAATAGCCTGTCCCATATTATCAGTCTGTATACCTTACAAACATAGAAGCTGCTCTGTTGGTGCTTTTAATGGTGAATCTGAATGACAAGTAGTGATAACAGAGTGTGATATTCACTGTCTCAAACTGAAAGAAAATGGCAAGATATACTGTTTTGGAATAAACCAATGGCATGCTTAAAGAAATGTTTGCATTGATAATTTCTTACTGATTGCCGTTATCTTGTTCACAAGATCACCAGTTCTGTTTTTGTTGTTGTCACAGCCCACCACAAAGACTGCAAAAAGAAAATGACAGACAGCAACTACAAAAAATGTCAGTAATGGTGTATCTGTGGCATGTGTGTGAGAAAAGCCAGAAAAAAAACAAGATGCATGCCGTCACGGAGCCTGGAAGAGCCTTTTCCTTGGAGTCTCAGAGACAGTGTGCAGGTGTGCAGAGGTTTATAGGTCAGAGCCCAGATGCTGCTCATATGACCCAAACAAGAGCTGCATGACACAGACCTGCACAATCCTGAAGAAAACAGAGACCCCTAGTGCTCAAATGCCAACGGGTCATCAGAGTGCACGCCGGAGAACAATCCAGCAGATGAGTGAAGAAAGCAAAATATTCAAAGGTTTGTTATTTCAGATCAGATTTGTTTTTTATATCATTTATGACGATGTATGGCAGAGTCTATTTTTTGTTTTGTCATTGTGTCAGTGGTTTACAGCCCAAATGGGTTACTGTTGAGTAACATAAAATCTTTTTTTTAATTTTATTTAAATGGTCAAAAAGAAGAAATATCCTCACACATGCAGCTCACACATATGTTCTAGAATTACACAAGATTGTATGGGTAAAGATAATATATAAATAATAGTGCTAAATATAAATAAATGAGTAGATGAATAGTTGTGGGCCTGTTTATAAGGTGGGTGATTTCAGTGCTGAGTTCAGTGTGGTAATAGCTCGAGGATAAAAACAACCCATCAGCCTTGCTGTCTCTGCGGACCTGTATCTCTGAGGTGAGAAGTTCAGACAGTTTGTGTGCAGAGTTGTAGGTATGAGTGTACACCAACACTTCCTGCAAAGTAGTTAAGCGTGTGTTTTGTGATCTTCTCTGTGGTTTTCGTGACTCTTTGGAGAGCCTCGTATCAGTGACTTTTGACATTCCACACAATATTCCTGTAAGTCAGGAAGTTATTATGAATATTCTCGTTTAAGGTGCTCTATTTTAGAACTGGGGTGGTTAATTGAATGAACCACAGGACAGTAGTAAAAGCATGGTTAGTTCTCACACCTGTCAGGCTGTGGTACACATATTCAAAATGATAGAAAATCTAGCAACCTTTATTATTATTATTATACTAAATTATACAAATTTAAAAAATTTACTTTTGTTCTGTAGAAAATGTTCGAACAAACAAATCCCACAATACCCACCTAAAAAAAATTCCCTAAACAGAAAGATGTTCAGTTTAATCTCAGAAATAACTGAAGCAGATAAGTATCTCATCTTAATCATCACCGTACTGACCTATTAATTAACTGAACAAATCTTTCAGCGCTTAAAAGACACATTTTAAACGTGTGACCTGAAAAAGTTTCAATTTACCCATACAGTAAAGCACGTTTTTCTATGCCAAAGTACATTGACACACATTCACATTTTAACGATTAAAAGCCTTTGAACTACTCTTTAACATATGATACTGCAGCGCAACCACGCTCTGTGCCATAGATGATACTTCTGGGGAAAAAAATAGAACATGAAAAGAGTGGAGTTTCGCTCACACTTAACAAAATACAAGACTTTAAGGGACTAAAATGCGTCAGTTTTTCGACACCGGAGTGAGCTATCTTACTCTAACTCAATCTTTGGTTTCCTTCCCGCTGGGTTACGTATTACGCCATGACGTCAGCCCGGAGAGGGAGGGCGGACTGAGGGGTGGAGGGCAGTCGGAGTAGAGGTGTTCCTTGCTGAACGTCAGCGCCAACAGTTTGCCACCACCCGTGTAAGTGTGAAATATAATTTTTGTCGAGTTTTTTGGGGTTGTTTCACTGTTTGTTAGTGCGTGTGTGTGATGCGTTTGGGGTCTCCGTTAGAGTGTCTGTGTGAAATTTGCCTCGTATTATCAGCTCTGTGTAAGGACACACTAACGGGACTGTCAACCTGAGTCCGTCAACACACTGCTGCCGCACTTGCCTGGATCTGAACTAACATTTGAACGATTTTGAAAGCTTATATTTATGTAGGTTTTGTGTATTTTCATAACACACTCGGAGGATCGTCTCTCATTACTTTGTCTCTGCTGTTACCCAACAAGGAATTTTTAGACTTATCTTTCGTAATAATCGCCATATATTTCATGTTTCATCAGTAGCGTTTGTCTGCGAGCGTTTTTTTTTAAAGTGAGGCACGTCAATAAGAACGTCATTAAAATGTTGAATACTTTGTACAGTTGGTTTGTCTGGTGTAGCAGAAAGAGTTCAAATGTTCCACCTGCCACTATAACATCAGATTTTTTGCTTATTGGTTTGCTTATTGGTTTGTGGCATTTTCATCCCAGCTAATTAACTTTATCATATTATCCAACTGTCATATTGATGTACCTCTTTGCCTTGTGATATTAGCCAGGGCCTCTCAGTTCAAATTTCAGTAATTTTTAAATTAATACATTTTTAAATACTAAATTAATGCAGGCTGATGTCCTAAAGACATCCCCAAGGTTTGATAAGGATGGATATCTGTAGCCTCATTATATCTGAAGCCCAGTGTTCTTCACAGAGGTGCATTTTTTTCTGCAGCCTATTATTATCAGTGCCTAGGAGACAGACAGGGACACACATACACACACTGCACAGGCGTATATAGTCGGGCAGGCAGAAGCAGTGGTGTGCCAGGAAAGCATTTAGAGGATTACATTTTCCATCTCACTTTTTGTGTTCTTTGTTGAAGACCCATGGGCCTGATGTAGCAGGTTGTCATCCCGTCTGCAGTGAAGGAAGTCCACTCTGGTGTCATTATAATGGACTGAAAGGTTTGTTTTCCTCCACATCCACATTTACACTAATTACTGTATCCATCGCTGTAGCGATGTAGAGGCTTGGAAGGGTTTGGTGTGACATGATGTATCCTACTATCTGTTCAGCTTACTCCGCTAAGTGGCTGAGAGCTTGGCTGCCCCTTCAGGGCACTGCTAACACAGCCATTCATGTCTCACTCGGATGGTCAGACCACCATGATGACGCTGCCCCCCTCGTTCTTACCCCCCTCCTCCTCCTCCTCCTCCTCCTGCTCCTGTTTCTGCTGTACTCACATTGCACCTTCCTTACTGGGAGCTGAGCTTAGAATTAACAGTTATTGTATGAGTCTAACATGTTTGTTTTGTTTTTGTGTATTTTTGGGGTTTGTTTTGTGTGTTTTTTTTTTTAATGCTTACACAATACACCTTCATCCCGTCTAAAGATCGAAAATGTGCTTCCTCTTATATGTGCACCCCGGTTCATGAAACACCTCAGCTTAGGATGTGGTGAAGATGTGCTTATACTAGATCAGGTCACACAATTAGCAGCGTCTGACTGTGACAAGAGGTTTATTAATTGCAGCTTTGCTCTAGGAAGCCTGCCTTTCCTACAGCAAAGCTGCAGTCGCTAGATCAGAAAGATGACATGACTTGGACCGCAAAGTTTTGCATGTAATAGTTTTGTCATAGTGACTTAGAAGACTGCTATAAAGAGTCGAGTTTTTGATAGGAAAAACAGGAGACTTTGTGACGCCCTGTCATTCGATTTTTTTTTATTTTGCTTTTAAGATAACAAGGTATACCATTTTAACTCAAGCTGGGTGTGACTGATAACAGCGGTTGATCAATAACTGCAATAACTGTCGTGCATTAGTTATTGTTCTGCACAACAGTAATACATCCTCAGCTGTCATTTGTTGTAAATGTTATTCTGGTGCTGGGGTCTCTCAGTCAAAACCAGACGTAGTTTGCTTACATTGTATGGTAAAGTGGCTCCACAAGTCTTAAAAAGTCTCATGTTTTTAATCCATCTTCTAACAGAAGGCCAAAAAAAAGTATCATATAATTGCCTCACATTCAGTTTGTTATTGAATGTTTTGAATCACATCACTTTCAAGCAATACCTCTATTTTTATCTCCTTGAACGCACTGTGCAAAAGTCTTGAGCATTCTTTGTTAGGAAAGTGGGAAATAGGTGCGGTGGTTTATTGAAACATGCAAACGTAAATGGAAATGCCATATGTAACAAACTGGTCAACTCAATATTTGGCACAACATTTATTCTTGAACACACTTTGACCCTCTTGGGCAGCTTACTTGCCATTTCTTTAAGTATACTTAAGGATGTTCCAGGTTTCTTGAAGAGCATTCGAAGTGCTCCTTTGGATGTTGGCTGCCCTTTGTTCTGTTAATAATGTTGAGGTCCGGGCTCTGGGGAGGCCAGTCTGTGACTGACTGCCTTTCACTGTGTGTGTTTTTCTGTCAGTTGATAGGCACCCTTCATATCTGATGAGGCTTCAGTGAACAGTAGATCGATTAACCGAAGGCCCGGCTGGATCTCTTAGGTCCTTTGCTGTTTTTTAAGCTTTTCTTAAGGACATCATTCTCAGATATTGTTTATCTGCTGTATTTAGATTTTTGTGAGCTAAATTTTTTCTTTTGTCGCCCACTTGTCCAGCATGAAGAAACAGGAACAAATGATGTGTTTTTGTGGCAGGCTGTTAACAAAAATCTTAAAGAAACAATTTAAAATTGGTTCTTTGTTATGTCATCATACACAACACTGATTCATCCCTGGAGTTACATGCCTTTTTATACTTAAGTGATTCATAGGTCAGTGTTAAGTGGCTTAACAAACAAAAACAAACCCAGTCAGGTATGAGGACATGACTGAAAGGAAGTGAAAAAAAACCTGAAAGACCGTCAAAAAGCCCGGAGAACTATTACTCAAGACTACTTTAAAAATTACAAGAGAGTCTAGCTCATTTGCAAGTAAAATAAAGAGAAATGAGTGGTGGCTCAAGACTTCCACAGTAATGTACATCACTCAACTGCTTTATGGTTCATCGTGAAAGTATGACTAACTTCATGATTGTGGCTCAGTGCTGCTATCATGAGTCATCTGTTCATACCTATTAGCTGATGTAACTAAAGTTATGTTGCAAATTGAGCCATGAGGGATCCTGTTGTTATTTGTAGTCAAAACAATCATACATGAAATAACTTGATGAACGTGTCAAACATGGTTGTACTGGTATTGTGCATGCGTAGAGAGTCTGATGCTAGTGACAAACAAACACAATGATAGAATATTTGTTTCTAGCAATTTTATCTGGAAATATTGTGTAGTATACCTTTAATTTTTTTAAGCTGCTGCAGTACTTGTTTGAATGTGTTACTTTTTTTTTCTGGATGTTCAAATCAGATTTTTTCTAAGTGTCCCAAATCAAATTGATCAGGCCTCAGATTGCTCATAGATGTATCTGTCTGCACAGTGTTAGCCTTGTGTTAACACAAGGTTGTATCCAGCAGCTTAAAGGGTATATGCAAGGTGAAGTGTATACACTGTGTACATGTAGGATTTATGTTCTTATGTAATGCCAAAATGTAGAGCATGCTGGGGCTTGAGTACTCTGCACATTTAAATACGACAAGTAATATAGATGATTTATGAATGGGTGCTTTATGCAGTGTTAGAGAATATTTGGCAACATTTCAAATTTATTAAGTAAAGAAATAGAATTAGTGTGTAATTGTCAGTGGTTGCTCTCTGCTGCAGATGAGTAGGTTCCTAGAGATAATGACATAATCCAAGAAAAATCTTTCAGTTCTTGGAAGTTGTATAGTACCATCAGCAAGCAAGGAAATGGTGAGCAACCATTTGTTACTCAACCCACGTCATTTGGTTGGTGAGGGCACCAGGACGGAAGTGTGTATCACAAGAGGGAAATGGATGTGTGTGAGGGCTCTGAGAAACACCTCTGTTGTTCCCCGGTGAAACTTTTTTTTTTGATTGATTGATTGATAAGTTGATCCGTGGTAACAAAAGTGAAGTCTTGATATGTCACGTCTTGTCTGAAGTCCTCCGAAATATATTGTATTTGCAGTAAAAAGTGATCATTTAGATTGACTAAATCATTAATCATTTAATCGCTAAAGCTCCACCATAGTCACACAGCCTGTCTGCTGAGATTATGATTATTATATCCATTTGCATGACGGAGTGTGTTGAAACACTAATATCCTTCTCAAAAAAATGTATGTTGGGTTTCCATAACCCTGCTCAGTGTCGCTGCCGAAGGATAACTAACATGAGAACAGATGCCCCATCATTTAATGTTGGATTTGTAGAGTTGTCTTGTACAGCTTTAAGTCTCTTTGTGCCTTTTTCTAAACAGATGCATCGACAATGATGAGTACGGGATTCAAAAGGATTCACATAATCCCCTTTTTTCTGCCCTGTGGAGTCTAAACACTCTCAGCATCATTTGCGCAGTAATTTGGCTCTGTTCTCTCAACAACAGGTCGAGCCTTTGCTAAATCCAAAGTTTATCTCAGATAAGAAACACGATTTTTTTCCTCTTTCTCTCTCGCACAGAACCACACTCACCCTCTCTCACCTCATCCTCCTCCATCAGAGGTCTGCTGTTTGAAAGCCCACAGAGTAGCAGAGGTATCATATGCAGCTTAATGTAGATGTGCGTGGTTATTTTTTAAAAATCTCTGATGCTGCCAGAAGTTCATGTTCAAAAATATGCTCTAACTGTGGACAGACTGGGTTCATTCTTCCCGGTGGGACTGACTCCCACACTTCCAGAGTGAAGGTGAAATTCCTTTATAAAGGCTGTGGTTTCTAGTGGCAACGAGCTGCCTGTTTCCCTCTGATCCCTTCCTGTTTGAGGGCTGCTGAAGGAGAATAGAGGGAGAGGTCACGTGGCATCACAAGAGGTTGTGCTTTAAAACAGGACTGAGGTCCTTGTTTCAGTGTTAGAGGATAACTTAAAGCAGTAGTTAGATACCTAAACGAACTTGTTCCTGCCCCCACTCGGCACTAATAAACACCTCGGTGAAACACTTTCAGTTAAAAGGGGGCCGGGTACAAAACTTACAGTCCATGTTTGTTCAAGTTAAGCTAATATGAGGTTTCAGCTGACTACATTAAACAAATCAAGTGAACTTGTTGAAAAGTCTTTTTAGGTCTAAATGTAGCAGTTTGCATTCCTTTGTACAGTATCTACAGTGGAAGAACAATAAAAAATACTTTGTGAGCTGTAGGCTTAGATGCTCTCAGGTTCTCTCATGTGAAGAGCTAAAGCCTTGTAATACAGTTCTGCATGATAGGAATACAGGGAAATATTATGTCAAATGTTATGTTACATAATGTACACTTGACACTGTATTAGGTACACCTTATTTATTCTGGGTTGACTATCTTTTACATTCAGAACTGCCATAGTTTTTGTGGCATAGATTCAAAAAGATGCTGGAAACATCCCTCCTCCACTAAGTTGCTGCAGATTTGTTGGCGGCACATCCTTGATGTGAATCTCTCAATCCACCACATCCCAAAGGTGCTCTGCAGGATGGAGATCTTTGAGTGTGGAAGCAGTTCAAGTACAGAGAACCCACTGTCACATTCAAGAAACCAGTTTTAAGTGATTTGAGCTTTGTGACATGGCAGGTTATCCTACTTAATTCAAATTATTTTCTAATCTTCTGTTGCTCTGTTTTGGTGAATGAGAATGGCTGCGTGCTGGATATTTTCTCTGTTTCAGATCATTTGCTGTAAACCTAAGAGATTGTTGTGTGGGTGTGTGCAGATCAGCTGTTTCTGAAATACTCAGACCAGCCCATCTGGCACTAATAACCATGTTCAGAGTCATTTAAATCACATTTCTTCCCTATTCTGATGCTCAGTTTGAACTTCAGAGGGTCTTCTTGACTTGCCTGAATGCAGATATATTAGATATTTATGGTAATGAGGAGTTGAGCAGGTGTAACAAAGTGACTGGTCAGTTTAATGCACTGCTCAAAAAATGAAGGGAACATCAAGTCAATTGAATTTCTTGGTTAGTTAACTGGCAGAGGGGGTTGTTAGTCAATTTCAGCTGGTTTGGTGTTAATGCAGTTAACATTAGATGCTCTAGAGGAGCAATAATGAGACAACCCCCAAAACAGGAATGGTTTTGCAGGTGGAAGCCACTGATATTTTTTTCATTCTTCATCTTTTCTGATTTTTCATTATTTTAGCATTTGGCTAAGGTCAATGTCACTAATGGTAGCATGAGGCGATACCAGGACCCCACAGAGGTTGCACACAGTCCAACTGCTGGACCTCAGACTGTCCAGGAGCTCAGTGATGCCCTGCTACTGATGTGGACACCATCCATTGTCTTATTAGGCATCGTCAGCATGCGAACAAGCATGTGGGGGCCATGCAAACTGCTGAGTCACAGCTGCCACAATGAAATTTCAGCAAAGTGGACCAGCCTGTCACAGCATTTTTCACTTTGATTTTCAGTGTCTTTGCATTCATCCCTCCATCAAACAATCTGGCATCCTTTTTTTTCCTGACACCTTAACTTGTTCATATGAGTATAGAAGTGTTGCTTTAATTTTTTGAGCAGTTTATATAAGAATCACTGCAGCTCGGAGGTGATCAAACCGAGGTAGGACCCTTCTGTTTGGAGATGCGGCCTATCAGGACCTGGACACCCTTTCAAAACATCCTTGATCTCAAGAGCTTCTCTTCATAATTAACTATGGAATAATTATTGATGTTGCCTTCTCTTACAGTTTTCTTCATTTTTTGGTCGCCTGCCGAGAGACAGGGAGACGTGCGCTTTTCCATCTGTCTGTCCGTCTGTCTGTCACGCTTTCAGTATATCAGTAACCCTGCAACATGTCGACTTCAAACTTGGAGGATAGATACATATTGAAGTGTATAAAGCACAAGAACCATAACTCTACTTCCTCTTATACTGGTTTAATCACTGTCATCAATCTTTCCATCATTCATTCATGTTTCCACTGTCTCATCTCTGTATTTCCTATATCAACGTAATATTTTTGAACCATAGCCTACGTGCTGAGCCCGATATCAAGCTCAGAGTAAAAAATTCAAGGCCAGAGCTTAGATGTGCTGATCCCCAATAACCCCTCTAATGGGCTAAACAGTGTCTGGTTACGCGAGCTCAGAGATTTGACTAAATAATTTTATAATGATTTCTGAATGAATAAAACTGTTCTCAGCTGCAGTCAGATGCCCTAAAGCCTGATGACATGTCAGATATTGCACTTAAGTTGCACAAAGTGTGCACTGACCCCTTACCATTCCTTATGGCTGTGCGGCTTTAACACCGTCTCTGGTATGAGATTTCAGCTGGTGTGTAGGTGGTTTCCAGCCTGTTGACAGCTGACGATGACCTGCCAGAACTGAGGAAATATGAGCTATGTTGGCCAAGTTGGAGGCCTGACTACTGTTAAACAGCTGTCAGGTTAGTACGTGAAGGCCATGTTATAGGGGCTTGAAATGTTTCACATAGTCTGAACATTTCTCTTCCCGTACACTGGAAACCGCTCTTGTGAGAACATGTGTGTTATTAGTAAACGATGATAGAATAAGATCATCAGTACGTTCACTGGTTGGACACAATGGTGCTGCAGTCATCATGGATGAATATCAGTGTCATGCGTGCTGTAAATTATTCATTCAGGCACTTGTTGTGGTGTTGAACACAGATACAGAGGTGTCCTCTAAACAATGCTCCCTCAGTAAATATGAGTGTTGTCCAGCATGCAGCCTAATGATGAGTCACAGCTTGTCTTCAATTTTCTTCCACACCACTGGCTTCCTGCCTAGATTTGTTCAGTGGCTAACACTGCCGTACCACCTATGCCTCAGAGATGTAGTGGTATTTACAGGCCTGTACAGTCACAAAAGGCCAACATAATAGTTCCCCTGGTCTTTGTTCTTTTTATTTGTAGCTTCCCACCTCGCAAACTGTTACATGCTCAGCTATTACACCCAGAATACCACCTGCTGTTTCTCTTGTTTCTCAGCGTGTGTGCTCATGCATGTGTTGGAGGTTTTCTTTTTATTTCTTTTTTTAAATATTCACATATATTTGCAGGATGATAACAGAGGGTGTTTTCTTTGGAATATATAAAATCTGCTGGATTTTTTAAGATGGATTATCAAATACTTTTAAAGTTTTTTGGGGTTTTTTTTTGGCATCCATCCATTTTCTTCCACTTATCTAGTTCAGGGTTGTGGGGGGGCGTGGGCTGGAGGCTGTCCCAGCTTGGCCGGGTGCACCCTGAACAGGACGCCCGTCTGTCGCAGGGCCGGCGCAGAGAGACAGGCAACCACTCACTCACCACTGTGCTGCCCTGCTTTTTCAGAATTCATTGCATATTTCTGAGTAGTCTGTAAAGGTTACTTTAACACGGATACAAAGTGTCAGTTTCCAGTTGTAGTGTCTTGTCTTAAACAAACAGAGTTGTTTTTCCGATGACTGTGTGCAGGAGTGGATGATTGCATATCTTCCGGTTTGTCTTGTTCCTGGAAATCTGAGAACAACTTTGGCACCAAAGTCTCCCTGAGGCTTTCACCTTGCACAATTGGGCGTTGTGCCTACCTCTTTCAGAGAACTACCTGCTGCACACCTCCTAATTTAGACACATTGTACTGAGCACCTGGGTTGAACTCGACACGACTAGGCGACACACGCCACGGACCGCTGGATGCCTTTGATCTATTCAGGCCCGTTTCACTCCGTGTGTAACCCTCTTGTCTCTCTTACACACACTCGCTTCTGTTGATTCAAAGAGTTGTCTCTCTTAACACACTTTGTGCAGTGTGCTGAAGTCATCTCCTTCACTGTCACAGCTGATACAACTGTGCTATTCTCTTCCACCCAGCCCTACACACACACACACACACACACACACACACACACAAATACAATAACGATTGTTCCTGTTTCCTGGCTATGCTGTCATTACGCAGCTGCTGAATGAGATACGGTCCATTTTCCATCGGTCAAAGACATCACACTCAAACACACATACATGCATACACTTGCAGCAGCTATAATTCCTGCTATCTTTTTTTTTTTTTGTTTCTTGTCAGCCTTTTCTGTCTCTGTCTGATGCAAACATGCACACACGTATTTGCCCACACACGCAAACACAAACACCGACCAAACTCTCTGGCCTAATTCCCCTCTTATTGATGTGTGTCTGTCAGTGAAAGAGGCGCAGCACAAAGAGCAGCGATGGGCCTGTGTGTGTGGCTCACAGCGAACAAAGAGCAGTTTATTCCACGCCAGCTCTCAGACTCTTCTGGAAACGCCGCGTTTGCTTGTTTAAGCTATAGCCATATTTTGAGTTCGCCAACTGTATGTTCAGCAACAAACGACAACATGGCTGCTTCAGTGTCAGAGAATACAAGCCAAACTGGCATCTAGCCTCGGTTTTTCATGCCCACTTTCCAAAATTTAATGGAGCAGAAAAGAAGGCATTGATTTGAAATTCTCCTGTTGCAAAACTCAAATGTAAATATTTTAATTATGGCGCTCTGAAGCAATTATTCTTCCTCACATTTTGCATGTTTGCAGATTGTCTGCGTTATTGTTTAACTGCTGTAGCTCTTAGAATTATCGCTGTCGAGCTCCATCCCTTTTTAAATAATTACCTTTTATTATTTTTGTGTAATAATCATAATGGATGTGATTTTAGCTCACACTCCATCTGTGTCATAGAGCCTTTTTGTCTGAATGATTCTGCAGCCGTTTTCTATCCAGAGAGCTTAAATGAACATTCACAGTGAGAAATCAGAAAGTTTAAATACAACCTGAATGTTTTTAATGTTTTTCACAATATCTTTGATTTGTTAAGGTGAGAAACGGAGCGAAATTGTACCACAGAGCTGAATTCTTTTCTAGTTAAACTGGCAAATGACAGCAGGACAACTGGCAGCTCAGTTGACAGTGTTATGAAGAAGAATGTGTCTCTGTATTTATGTGAGGGACTGAGGGTGACAGAGTTCCAGAGAGGCCATTGTTCATGTGGTCATTTGTGATTTACCTTTGGCAGCATTGCAGAATTTCTGAGAAACATGCTGACTCCCAGAGGCCACTGACCCTGGCTGCCACTGGCACAGTTAATCACCGATAATCACTGTTCTGTGGTGAAATTGATCAAAATGTGTGTTTTCACTAAAAACGTCTTCCAGCGCCCTGGTAGGTATATATAAACCATGCAGCTTTAGCGATCGATCTGGTGTTCTTGCCATGTTATCTCTTCATAAAGGCGGACTGCTGAGACTTG
>VOQJ01011633.1:0-20843 GCA_015052665.1 Apistogramma diplotaenia | reverse complement strand
CACAGTTAATCACCGATAATCACTGTTCTGTGGTGAAATTGATCAAAATGTGTGTTTTCACTAAAAACGTCTTCCAGCGCCCTGGTAGGTATATATAAACCATGCAGCTTATGTCAGGAGAACGCAGTTTCTTTTAACGATCGATCTGGTGTTCTTGCCATGTTATCTCTTCATAAAGGCGGACTGCTGAGACTTGTTTAAACTGAACGAAGATGCAGGCATACACGCCAAGTCTGACGATAAAGCGTTGTCCTCTAAAGACTCCTCAAAGAGGATTTGGTTTGATTATAAAACCAGAGGCAATCAAGAAACCATCCAATCCAGCATTGGGATCAGCCTGGGGGGGTGGAGGAGGGGATTTATTAATATGGGGGGAGGCATGGATGGATACTGGGGTTGAAACAAGATGTCATCTTCAGGATGGGATTAACTTTTATGCCTCCACTCTCAAGCTCTGATACTTGCTGCTTCATCATCAGTGATTCACACTACTGTCGCTAAACGACGCATGCATCCATCTGTGATTGAGTGCGCATGCATATTTGAGTACGGTGTACAGTTTATGCAATTTATGCATAGCTCGTCACCTGTGAGAAACAGCTAAACTGGAGAGCTTGGTTACATGGAAAACAGCGTTTCTCAGGCACATCAATATGCAGTTATGTATCTGACAGGTTACATTTGAAAAACAGTCAAATGTAACGTTTAAAGTTAACAGTCAAATTAACGCTTGCATCTTTAATTTGAATTTACTCCAATTTATGGACTTATTTGACATCTCTGCCCTAATCAAGGCAAGGCTACATCATCTGTGATCAGCAGATGCAAGTTTGCTTTAATTTGCCTCTTTATTTTTAATTCTTCCAGTTAAAAATTTCAAATATATTGGAAAAGTGGGAAAAGGCTATATTATAATACCAATTTAAATAAGCTGATATTGTGTGAGTGAAGAAAGAAATGCACCGAAATGTGTCTTCACGTTGCACTGAACTCCATGATCAAATAATTTGATATTATTAATTTACTTTTCCAGTTCAAATAGACCACAGTTAACAGGATATTATTATAGGTACAGACAGCAGCCAGCAAGCAAGCAGATGACTAAAGTGAACCTGCTTAACACCTGCCTCTCACTCACTCTCACTTTCTCTCCCTGACAGGCAACAGTTGCACTTAACTGATTGGCACCATCATATATTGACTCAGCCTCTGAATTAATCACATCAGCATCTGCAGGCCTGAATTTGTCAGTTGAACCAAAGAGATGAGATTACAGATTACTTTGTAGAAACTAAAACATGTTTTTGGATGTGTTTGTGTGCATGAGCGCATCTCATCTTGGCAGTGACAGCGTAGCTGTTGCAAGAAGTGATGTGACGCTTGCATGTAGCTTCATGCTCCACATCCTTCTGTCTGTCACGCGATGTGTATGTCAGTGAGGGTGTGTGTGCTTGTCTGATCAATTTTGTGTTATTCTTTATGGCCAAGCAGTGCAGCCGAAGGAATGATATAGTTTGAGTATGTAGCTGCGCCTCCTCAGGGTTCTGAATGTTCTAGACTTGCTTGCTTGTTTTGCTGCCCTCAGTGGGAGCAGCTATTCATGGTGCACGCAGACTGAGGCTGCCTGCCTGCCTGCCTGTCTGAGGGCCCATGTATGAGGTGATCACTGATCAGCCAATAAGATTGCTTCTTGAGGAAGACAGTTTCTATTTTATCAGGTGTCTTCCCTGTTCATTTTCCTCTGTGGCTTAAGTCAGCCAGTGCAAGGCAGGATATCATGCGCACTGTGTTAGTGACACTACCCTGTAGGTTGTTTCTGGTGAGGAAACCCTTGTCTCTTGATACTTCCTCAGGGCAAGGAAAGGGAGCCTTTGGGGATTTGAAATTACTTCCTTGAGAAACACACAAACACATGCAAACATATGCAAAGGTGTGCCACCAATTATCGTACATGTTCTTCCTCAGTATACCCTACAGACTGAAACTGAGTGTAAGGAAACAAGAGATGCTGAATGTCTTTATGATGAAGTCAACAAGTAATGATTGAAGTTCTGAGTCTTAGAAATGACTCATTCTTTGGTCTTTCTCCATCTGTCCATCTCCCTCTTAGGTGACCCAGAAGAGTGAGTCACACTAGGATGACAGTTTGGCTCATGGTAGGTGGGTTATTCTTCTCGGGATATGAATCATTATCTTTTTTTTTTCTTCCTTTCACTCATCTTCTCAGCACCACATTCCTAGCCCGCACACACCTGCATACTTTAGAAACATGTTATATTCCTTTGTTAATAATTACTAATTAATAATGGCATATTGATATTGAATTGGTATCAATTATCTTTGTACATTTGCACAAAGCTTTACTATGCAAATGTTGTAGATGTGAAATTTAGCGATTGCCCCTGGATATGGGTAACCATACCTCATGATCCATCTTCTTTCTCTCTGTTAGACCAGCATGACTACCTGTTCCTGAGTCAAAGATGCATGCTCCCTCTTTGGATCCCCCTGACCACCAATGAGCTGATCCAACCCTCCCATCACACAGCCCCATCACCACTTCCACTGTTTTCTACTGTACTGTGCTGTTTTCTAGTCTTCTCTCCCTCAGTCATTGACCTAGTCTGACCTTCCGCATGCCTGACAGTTAGGGAGGGAGGCATTTGCAGGCTTTAATGGGACAGATTCTCCCTGCTGTTCATGAAGTGTCAGCAGGGCCATATGCAGCAGGGAGGCAAGAGTCAAAGGGAGCCAGAGGGGGTGGGACCCAGTTCAGGTTCTGTGACGAGGGAGTCACAAGGCTCAGGTTTGAAGAGAGCCTTATCCGAGTCAGAGCACCCTTCCTTGATTAAGATGAGCCAAAACGCCAGGGAGAGCATGGGTGCTTTTGGCCAGGGCTTGAAGCAGCTGTTTCAGCAGCAGCGCAAACGTCTCTCCCTCTCTCGCTCCACCATCACCTCATCATCATCCTCCTCATCTTCCTCTGTGGTGTCAGCAGGTGGCACCTCCACTTCCACCCCTGAGGATGCCTCAGGGTCTTGCTGTCCTGACTCTGACATCCTCTCTGCTCCTATGGTTCCTTCTGCAGCTGGCCAGGGCTCAGCTGCTGCAGGGATGATAAGGCGTGGGACCAGCCTGCAGAGCCGGCGAAGTAAGGGTTCCGGGTCCGGATCAGGGAGTGGAGATCGCGATCCCCTTCTGAAAGGTAGCCCTCAAGCCCCGCACCGCCGCTACACCCATGACCCGCAACTGCATGCCAGCCGCCCGCGCTCCTCCTCCACCACCGATACCACACCCAGCAGCCCTGCCCCAGGATACTCCGGTGGCGATGCTGTGCTGTCATCAGGTTACCAGTCCACAGAGGAGACAGATAGGGTAGGTGGCAGGAGCCATTAATCATAATCACTACACGTTGATTGATCTGTCACTAGTGTCAGGCTGAGGTTCATCTTTCTGCTAATGCAAATTTTCCTGCTGTTTCAGCTGTGAATGCTCTGATAGCCCTGCTCAGTGTCATCACTGGTGTTAGATTTTACCCAAGGCTGACTATTCAAGGAAAATTGGTTTATTTTTCAAGACCATATATCGAACTTGCTAACAAAAGACATGCACACATACACACGTGTAATAGTGTAATGTGGCAACCTTTACTATCAAAAGAGATATTTTTGAGCAACTTTTAACATATTATAACAAAGGTGACAGCCTATGAAATATAAATTAGCCTATCAACCTCTCTAATAGGTATAAATAATTAAAACCTATTACCACATGTGATGCCTCTGCAGTGGGTTGTTTCAATTTTTAATATAATAACACCATGTTGTGTGTGTTGCATATGTGAAAATACAGAAGTAAAACAAGATAAATTTTTATTTATTATTTATTTTTATATACTTATTACGATCAAAATGGAACAATTGTGCAGTGACGTTTTTTTGCCATCTTTAAATCTTTTGATAAAGAGTTGCTATAAAGGTACAGTATTATAGCCACTTTGAATCCTAGCAAATGGAAGAAAGATGCCCACTCTGATAAGTTAAACATACAGCAGTCTAATAGATTTACAGTTGGAGTAAAAAATAGGCCAGGTTCAATTTTAATTTTGAATACAGTCCAGCCACATATCTTGCATAGCATAAATTTGCAGGAATAAAACAGATTTTGTCATCACTTACACTGGATGTGATGATGAAGAGGTTTTTAATGATATGAATGAACAATTATTTTCTGCAGTTTTCACTTTTTTGATTGCACCGCAACAAAAGGTGATGTTTCAAGAACCAAGGATCTCATCCTCTAACTAATATGTGGTTTTCATTGACATTCTGTTGTGTTTTCCTTTTTTTGTGGTGTAATAACTTTTTTCATCCGTGTAGTTGCCTTTTTTCATGAATCTGCTTGTATCTTCCTAATTTGCTGTTGAGGTTGACCTTAAGGTCTGATTTTAACCACCGGTTGTATTCCTGAGTCCAGTTGTTTCTTATTGCCACTAGAGGTCACTGTTAGATCATGTTTCCTGCTGTGAGCGGCACTGGGCTTGGTTCATGTGGAGGTGGTGTTTGCTTTATGAGCTCATGTTTGTTGTAGACCAGACTGATCCTTTGGTTTAATGAAGTAGGCCATGCCAAGAAAAATGATCAGTGTGTCACAAATAAAAGGACGTCTGACTGTCTACCTATCAGGCCAGGGGTGGGTAGTGAGTCTAGACCAGTGGGTGTTGATATCCACATTAAGTGGCAGCTTTAATGTGTGAGCTAAATTTAGCAAAGCCTTCACCCCTTTCTTCATCTGTAAAACCAAGTATACTTCATTCCTGCATGAGTGACCTCACCTTGAGTGACAGAGCAGGGCTGAGAGCCAGACGTCTGTGCTCCATTAGTCTTTCTGCTGTGATCGACCGTCAGCCTTTCTGAGGTCTGTTGCTCGCCCTTGGCAGAGGTTATAACCTGTCTGGCTCATTTCTAACTACCTTCACAGCCATGTCTCTACAGCACAACACAGCAATGCCATTAAGGTTATCGAACAGTCACTGTGGTTACCCTGAAACTTGCTGCCTGGAACTACGCCCCACTTAGGTTGTCATAGTAACAGCGTGGTTGACCTTGGAGGTATGTGAGGTGTGCTCTTAGTGGAGGGTTGTATCAAGAATAATGAATGCTCAGTGAACAATCAATTTTCTTCATTGATCATCGCACTTCTTTTTTCTTTCTTTCTTGCTTTCTCCCTTTGAGAACATTTTCCCCTCCCGTTGCCCCTCATTATTCCTCTCTCTTCCCTGCCTGTCCCTCCTCTGTCCCTGGAGAGAGTTAATGCTGATACTCAGCTGGTTCCTCCCCCTCCTCCTCCGATCTCTCCCTCCTCCCTCTCATCCTCTGCCACCACCTTCGCTTCACCCCGCCTTTCAGCCTCCTCACAGGAAGCAGGAGGCAACCTTGCCTTGTCCTAGATGAGTGAGAGCTGAGCTGTGTGTGAATGTGTTATCAGTTCTGTGTACAGAAGAGGATGTGGAGGGGTGTGTACATGTGTGAATGTAAGACCTCGATTCATCTGTGTTCCAGATTCTCTGAGCGTGTGTGTGTTTTATTGTAATTCCTTTGTGTACAGACAGCCATGTGGTATGAGTATTTTGCGTGAGTGACTGTATCTTGTGAGAGAAAGAGACGAGCTCAGGGGGATCACTGTGACTATGAGTAGAGGGCAACACGGCCGAGCTGTTATTATCTCCTTTTGCCGTCCCTCCCTTTTTTCACCTCCCTCTATTTCGCTCCCTCTCTCCTCACGTGTGTTTGCATAGTAGACGAAAGCAGTGTGGGCTAGAAATGTGTGTGTGCACATGGATCTTTGGAGAGGAAGGTAGCATGTGTGCCTTCGGTGCCTTCGGTGTCTGTGTGTGTGTGTGAATGTGGAAGTGTACTGTGTGAGGCGGTGTGTACTTTGGAAGGATATCAGCAGAGAGGAGTAGAACAGGGGATCCAGCTGTGGGTCCGTCACTCAGGCAGTCAGGATGGTGCAGCGCTTCAGTCTTCGTAGACAGTACTCCAAGGTAAGCTTAAACACACAAGCTTGTTTAGTCATTAAAACCATGTGTCTTCCATGCTGCAGCTCCATTCACATCTAAAGGCAGAGTTGTATTACATTTTTGCTGCCAGTGCAGCCTTTTAATACCTCTATAATTCTTGTGGGATGCATTATATTCTTTTCCCACCTTTCTTCATCTCCCAGCTATTTTGGTGATGTGCCAGAAGCTGGTGATTCTTAGATCAGAGCTTTGAGTTTTCCTGTTCAGAACAGCAGTCAAAATGGGAGCAAACTGTTCGTGATTAAGCAGAAATCTTTTTTTCTTTGGACACTTCTTAGATACCATTTTTCTTTATGGTAACCTGATTTTTCCATCGGTCCTTCATTCATTATTAAGTAATTCAATCTATACAGTACCAGAGTGATCAGTGTTTGCACTTCATCTTAGTTCCTGTTAAACAGTAACTCATTCCCCAGTAGTAAGACTGGCAGCATGAGGTTGAGGCGCATGTTATGTTTAATTATTGCTTATTAGGGAACAGTTATTACTCACTTACAATAGCAGTCTGTTGGCTCTAAAACTGACTATGGCTTTAATTTATCTCTCCCCTGATGCTGTTAAACTGAGTGGAAGGCTTGTGCTGGAAATCAGTAGCAGGTCTGTTAAAAGCCTGCTGTTCAGCAGGTGATGCTCAGCCTGTGAGGCATAATTACACTTAGAGGCTGATTAATTGATTGATTGATTGACTGACTACGCCTTTACTGCTCATTTTTAACACCATGTTGCAGTTCTGTTAGGTGCTCACATGCCCAGAGGCATCAACAAGTACACGTACAAACGCACGCGGCAGACAGATGCACAGCATCACTTTGAGGAAGGCCAGAACCCAGAGTGATAATCTGCTCTGTGTGCTGTCTAAAGAGAAACAAAGAGATATAGTAGGAGTAAAAAGATGCGGAACGTGAAAGGCTGCAAGGTGCAAAATGTTGACTCATTTTGGACAGGAGATGGTGAGGTACAGGCGAGTAGGCTCTGGTGTGATATGAGCTACTGAGCAGCAATAAAAACATCAGCCAAGCCTTAAGGCTACTTCTCTCACACTAAGAGTTTTGTATCTGAGAGAGATGAAGCAGTCTTTGTCTTTGGAGATCATAATCTCCCCCAGGGCCTGTCTGCAAATGTTCAGTATCCACGTCCCATCCAAAAGTGGGCTGTTGGGAAATATTGGAAGGGAAAGGGGATGGGTAGGTGACCCTTTCTCTTTCCCTTAAGCCACATCTCCACATGCCCACCTGTGTTCCTGCTCATTCTTTGTCTGTTGTTGTTTATCTTCTTTTTTTTGGCTTCCATGTTACAGTTATGATGCGTGCTGTTTTCTAGAGAACCCACACTAAGCCTAAAACTGAAGCCACAGATCTACACGGCTTCATAAATTTGCTGTTTCAAGCAGAAAATACACTCAAATATTTATTATGATAAAATATACACTTTAAATGATTTATTTATTGAATGTATTCAATTTGCTAATTTTCATTAAAAAAATCTTGATGCAAGTGCAGACAGAGGGGTCCAGACATCTCACACCATGAGCATATGCTGCATTTGTTTTGAGTTTATTAAAACTTTTGATTCAGTAATAATGTTTAGTAACATTGTAACTGAAAAAATATGATTCAGTTCAGTTTTATTTATGTACCCTACAATAATGAGCATGAATCTCAGAACATGTGTGGCCATTTTGCCTGATAATGTTTGGTAAAATTTATTTTGTGCTGGCAGGGACACCGTGAGTTTGTGCAAAGCCTGTTGACAAATGCTTTGCTAACATGATATGACAGTGTTATGTTGTCTGTCTTTCTCAGTCTCATTCCATCCATCCATTTTAGCAAGTTGAAGGTTGCTGGGGGCTGGAGTCTACCCCAGCTGTCACAGGGTGAATGGTGGTGTACACTCAGGACAGGTCACCAGCATATTGTAGGGCCAACATGCAAAGACAGATGGTCATTAACACTCAGTCACACCAGTTTAGGTTCCCCCAGTTAACATGTATGTCTTTGGACTATGGGAGAAACCTGGAGTACCCAGAGAGAACCCACGCAGGCGCAGAGAGAACATCCAAACTACACAGAAAGACCTCATCTGGCTGGTGAATTCAAATCCAGAACCTTCTTGCTCTGAGGCAGCTGTGCTAACCACTGCACCACAATCTTCATGTGCTCTGATAAATGCTCAGTGGGGTTGGGGTCAGGTGTAAGATAATTGTCCTTGGTGTTCTTTGGCCTTCGTGTAGTTGTTAAAAAGCTTTGAGGTGTGTTTGGCCTCATTATACTGTAGTATGAATCCTTCTCTGAAGCTCAGAGTGTTACTTCTCCTTATAGTGTAATGGATTTGGTCATGCATTCAGTATAAAAATACGATAATTCTTTGTATATTGATGATATCATTGTCTCTTATTGGATTTACAAGCAAATATCACTGGTTCCACTCAAACAATGTGAAATACAGACATACTTTTTGCTGTCCTGAGATTTAGTTTAGAGATGATTGCTGCTCTGAGCCTTCTTTTATTGCTGAGTCTTTCTTTGCATTCTTTATTTAGCAAAATGTATTGATCTTCAAATGGTGTGATTGCACTTTAGAGACAACCTATTTAATGCAGTGAGCATTTTGAAGTGTCATTCAATACCCTTTTACAAACATTTAGTCAATAATTTTACCTTGCGAGGGCCCCTTTTTGTTGTTGCAATTACAGCTTACTTCTAATATTTTCACTTAATACCATTATTCTCGATTTTACAGTGGTGGAAACCCGACGTGCTGCTCTATTAATAATAACTGAACAATGGCTCAAGTTAATTTAATCGAAGAAACCTTTTATTAGCACACCAAGTCTTTCTGAATGCCATCTAAATGTGTGCTTCAACAAGGGGGATACAGCTCCTGTAAATCTGACCGGCTGTACAAAGAGGTTAAATAATTTCCTTCCATTTGATTGTGAAGCTGGTTTATATAGTGAAGAATGTCAAACATTTCTCCTTCATTTTATTTGTGATGGGATATTTGGGTTATTTAAATATATTTTTTACTTAATCTTATTTAATGTATTTGATTTTAATCTTGTATAAAGGTTCTGCAGTGAGATAACAGAGACAGAATGTAGGAGTCTGAGTAGACATGAATGGCAGAATTTACAACATTTTTTAATTAAATACAAAACAATCGACTGGCTATGGTTGTGTTGGCCTTTGGGTGTACATGTGTGAAACAGTGGATTGTAATCTGATTACAATTAAATTTTTCTTAAGAGTGAAGTCCTGTGAAAATGAACATTCTCACAGGACTTTATAAAGTTCTCTTTGCTGCTTCCACAGGAATTAAGAGGTTAAGAAGTGCACTTGGTTTATTGATCATCAGCAAGTGTGACCACTTTTGTGAAGTTATATGTTTGGCAGTTTTGTAGTCTGGAGCATTCAGGTGTTTAACACAATACCACAATCTTCTCAGGAGTGGATGCTCCTGCAAGTTCACCCCAAGGCCAGACTGTGCAATGCTCAGTGAAGTTGCAATAACCCAAGTGCAACATCTCAAAATCTACAGGCCTCAGTTAGCATTTTAAATGTTAAAAGTTCATGACACATACAAACAACCACACTTCCAAACAAGTTGGAAGTGTGGTTGCCAGGGAAAAGCCTGTTCACTGTAAGAAGAATATGGTGGAAGAGCTTAGGTTTACAAAGATGCAGTTGAATGAGTCCTTTTAGAAAGACGAGACCAAAGTGCAAATGTTTAGCCATAACGCACAGCCTCACATTTGTTGAATGCTAAACACACCATATCAGCACCAACGCCTCATACCAGCTGGGTGAGTGTGGGCTTGTTTCAACCACAAACCTTTCTGTATGTTAAACCTGACTGAAAAGCTGTGGTGGGACCTCAAGAGAGCTGTGCATAAACAAACCTCATTGAACTGAAGCAACTCTTAAAAAACAGAGTGGGTCAAAATTCCTTCATAATGATAGGAAAAAAAAAGGTTATTCAGAAAACCTATTGTTGCTAAAGGTGGTTTGACCAGCAGCTGAATCATCAGTTGTACTTAGTTTTTCACAGGACTGCACAGAGTGAGATAAATATGACTGCATGTTATTGCTCAAGTCTTTTTATTTCTCTTTAAAAACATTAAGTAGATGTGTGAAGTCATCTGATGACTCTGCAGTTGTTGGCTGCAGTGGGGTCACAGTACCTGAGGGTGGTGGGCAGTTTTGGGGACTGGTGTGAAGTGAACCATCTGCAAGTCAACATCAACAAGATGAAAGACCTGAGGGTGGTCTGGAGTTCCGCCTCTTTTTCCTCTTTTAATAATGGCAACAGTGTTCCCTCTTTTCTTTGTGGAGAATCCAGTCCTTTGCTGGATGCATTTTGATTCTTTTCTTTGTTTTTTTGAGTCTACAGGGAACTTAGACATATTCTCAGCTTTTCACTGGGCCAAAAATCTGACGGTGAACCAGAGAACTCAGCAAATATTCTCATTTATAATGATTTGAAAAGCAGAATCAGTTCTGCAGGTGAAGGTTGATGCTCTGAATCCATTTATAGAGAGGAGGATATTTTCAAAACTACTTTCCTTTACAAGGCAATTTCATTATCAGGGCCATCAAAAGACTCATAAATAAATGGCTTTTTAAAGCTTTTAACTTTTTAAACAGTGCTTTTTTCCCCATCTCTTCCTTTAGGCCCAAATCAATGGGTGTTGCAGCCAGTTTCACTGTGTGTCGTGTGTTGTGAGGTTGTTGATGCTGTCTGGTAAATTGTAGTTCTTTATATTATAGCTTCATTTGGGCACCTGGTTCACACAGCCTGAATAAGGATGTCTCACATGCACTGGTTGATGGGAGGAAGTGAGACATTTTTTCAGCCATACGTGGATTTCTCTGTTGCATCACACATCACATCACATCACATCACATCACATCACATCACATTTTTTACTCTTTCTGTGCTGTCTTTGCAAACTCTTTTAAACATTTAACATGTTTAACTAGGCTTTCGTGGGTGTTTATAAATCCAGATTAATTATTTGTATCTTTGATTAATCTGCTGATGATGGAGGCATTTCAGCTTCTGAAGTAAAAGGTATTCATCAAAGTTAAACAAATTCATTGAAAACTCCTCAGCAGCTGATAACATTCACTCGTCAGTTTATTTTAGCAGCTGCCACGAATAGGACTGTTGACAAAGTTTGTTAACAGCAATGACTCATTATAGAAGGACTTGGTCTTTCTGAGTAACTGTACCAGTGTTTAAGAGGAAAGCAGAGAGGAGAGGTGTCAGTGGGAGGAACCAAGCTTCACCTGGTCCCCTGAGGCTTGTTCCGTCCCTGCTACTTTAACATCCTTATCGCAGCACACCCATCGCCTCTCGCCTCCTCAGGCTACTGCCTGTGTGGTGATGAAAGGGGTTTTTGACCTTTGCGTCAGGACAGAACAGCTCATCCTAGAACTATTTTAGTGACATTGACTTTTTTATGAAATCTACAAAAACACAAGCATGATGTCACACGCTCACTCACCAAATGTGTTGATGCATGCGAATGCTAAAAGCCTTACCGAACCACTGGCACAGCAGACTGGCCTTTAGTCACATAAAGACAGAAACAGAAGCAGGCAGTCAGACTCGTGTGCAATCAAACAACTGAGTTTCGATTGACTTTAAGCTGAGAGATCGAGGCAGGGGGAGAGCCATAGGGATGATGAAGCATGTGATCTTTGTACACACTGACGGTGATGTCATCCCAGCATGTTCACTAACTACCAGGCCGTAGCAAATTGGTTTTCAGGCACTGCCTGTGTGCTTGTGTGTGTGCTGTCAGTGCACCATCATGACTCTGTGGTTGCTGAGTTTAACTGAGAATTTATTGCAGTGTAACAGATAAATTAGGATGCAGCATGTGGCAGCTTGTGATTTGTACTGACTTTCGGGCAGGCACTAAAATTGTTCTTCTTCCTAAACTTTCCCATTTTTTGCCTTGTTATCGACCCATTTTTTTTTTTATTCCTGTCATCTTTTCTCTTCTTCTTTCTCTTATTAACGACAAGCAAAATATCTCTTCTCTTTTGTTCACATGTGTAAATATTGCCCTGCCTGCTTCTCCTAAGACCATTAAGTTCAACTAAATCAGCGGTGATGTGTTTGTGTTGCAGTCGATTTTGAATTTGTTGGCGTGTGACCCGTCATTGATCACCAAAGCAAACACCATCATCGAATGTGAATTTAATCCAGTGGATGCTCTGTTCTTTGTCACCTTTCATTCTAAGCGCTTTCATTCTCTTACTTGCATGACTTGCTAGCTGTAGCGAGTGTGTGTCTGCGTGTGTCTTTGAATTGTTGTTGGTGGTTCCAGAGATCGCTGTAAGGTCTCCCTTTTTTGATTTGGCACATAGTAAAACTGTCATTCCAAATTCAGCAGTGATTTATTCAAAGATATTTCACACCTTCATCTGTGGGCAATAATATATTGCTTTTGTTGGCGATGTGGTGACTGAAGACCACAAGTAGCATACTTGTGCATAATTCACTTTCTTTCTAAATTATTCAGTGACTCACATGATCTTTATGAAACATTTGTTCTACATTCATTTAAATGACTTTATTTAGTCAGCTACCTGTGGTTCTCTTTATACTTTTGCGCCTCGTGATTTTTACACTCATGCAGCTTTTTCTAGCATCCAAATTTAAACAGGAAGTTTCTTTGCTGAAGAAGCATCTGAATGTGCTACACTGCTTGTTACTCATGCGCTACACTTCCTCAGCAGTCTTTTCTGACTGCAAGTGTTTCCACAAGCCTTTACCTTCTCACTGCTCTCTTGCTTCATGTCTTAGAGCCAGGCCTTCTTATGTGCTCACTCTCTAGGGCTCCCTCTCATCTGTGTCCAGTGCTCAGACAGTGTAGCCAGTTACCCGTCTCCATGGTAACAGGGTGATGTTCAAAGAGGGCCGCGGCAGCTTTACTCAGCTGAATGCTTGCAGGTTTACTGTCAGATCTCAAAGCCACCTCATCTCCTCCTTTAATGCAGTAACATCCTCTTAGAGGAGGGAAAAGTATCTCCTAAAATTAGACTCCTGCGCAGCTTTCCAAATCTTCCAACTTACTACATACCTTTTAAAGAAGCACCCCCCTCCCTTAATTTTAACACCCCACCTGATATAAAGCAGGTGGTCTGTATATTTGTGAAGTTTTACCTTTACGGTCCATAGACTACAAAACAACAAGGAGTTGAGCCATGAAATTTGGTATATATGTACAGAAAGGAGTACAACACAATATTCATGCTCCTAGATGTTTAGTACCATATGCACACTTTGGTTGTATTTATCTGTAATGAATAGTAAACAACATGGAGGAATTTAGGGCAAAATCGTTTTGCTGAAGGTAATAAGATGTCTGCTGAAGGGTTTCTGTTATGAAATGGAGCTCTAATGTTATCCAGACCTATATTTTCATATAATGGCAGGAGGATATCCTCAGCGGTGATGGGACATGTTTGTCGTGTCAGGTGACATGTTGGAATGGCATCCCTGTCCCTTACATCGAAGTGCTGAGGATTGTTTCCTGTTCTGATGCTCATTGAAAATGATGTAAAAAGACAACTGTGAAATACTTGTCTAAGACAATTTAACAAAGCCCAAGTGGACCTCTTTACAGTAAATGTCTAACTCTAGATTTTTCTTGCATGTGTATGCATCATCGTGTGTGTACCTTTGTGTGTGTGCTTGACCTCTCCAGCTCTCTGTTTGCGTTCCCTTTGAAACGTACCCTCAGCCTGTTTAATTAAGCTCTTGAATATTCATGTATTACATATAGGCCAACACCTTTTTCTGGTGCTGGCATCTGTTAGCATTCACAACATTAGTCTTGAACTCAGGCTAATAGCAAAGCTTAACAGTTAAGGAATACAAAGTAATTTTATGTGTGAAGTTCCAGTTGAAACACAAATGCAGATGTAAGGGAATATGAAAGGAATAACACAGGAAACGGCTCAGTGGTGAGTGTTTGAAACATACTGTAGGTGCAATAATGGTTGAGGTTGATCAGCAGGACGGACGAACTCATGGTGAGAAGAAGATAAATCTGTGTGGTTGATTCTGTTTTTATTTTCTTCCCCTTAGAGTTCTTATCTGTGTCTGAGTGAGGAAGAAGTTTGCTGTGGTTCTTGCTTTTGCTATGAATAGACACTGTCTGAACTGATGTTAGTCCAGTTCACTTTTCAAGTGTGATTAAGTTATTTCCCTACAACCAAAAAAATAAATATATCGCTTTAATCAGACCTCTTTATCAGATCTTTTCTATAGTTAAATTGCATTGTTTTAATTATGTGGCCAGTTGATTGGTTTTTGGAGTTTTTTTTCCTCTGAAAATAACTTGAAACAATTTTGGCCCAATTTTCTTTTTTAATCTGTTATCTGTGCATGAGGTCGTGTGCATATATGTGCACATGTCAGCAGTAAGTCACTGTGGGTCATCATTTGTGTGTTTATTTTTGGCCTGCAGCTGGTCCTTCCTCTTTGGCCTTTGTGTGAGTATGTGTGACACTAGCTTGGGCATATGTGTGTGTGTGTGTGTGTGTGTGTGTGTATGTGTGTGTGTGTGTGTGTCTGTTGTTTTCTCAGCCGTTCCAAAGTTGCTACATACTTCAGTCACTGAGAACATTCTGGTCAACCTTAGCCTACATGTCTGTTCCCTGGACACCGTCTTCGGTCCCAGTCCGTCTTGTTTTCATTTATCCAGCTGCCAGTATAAGCTCTGAAAATCACTTCCTTGACTCGGGTTGTCAAAATAAACGACCTTATATCTATCCGATGAAGTGTTTTGTTTAGTTTTTCTTTCCTCATTCAGACTGACCAGAAGATTGTTTTCAAAGGGAAATTGCTCGTTCTGAGGAACGGAGAGCAGAGAAAGAGACGGACTTGGCGAGGTCGTGCTCTGCATCCCTGCCACTCCCTGCTCCGTCTATATCATTTATCTGACTCTGTTGAATTATGGATGAGACTATTTATCGCTGAGCTCAGCTCTGCTCCACTGACCTACTTGCACACACATTTCAAATCTGATCAGAATCTCTCGGGAGATCTCATCATATTTTCTCTCCGCTAATAACAAGAGCCATTTCTCTCATTCCCATGTGTGTCAGTTTGTAGGAATCCTAGGAATCTCCATTTTCTCATTGTCCACCTATTAGCAGGTCTCCACTCCCTGCCACACATCTTTTTCACTGAAAGAAGCACTGTTATTTTATTTTGTTTAAGTAGCAGGAGAGTTAATAATACAGATGCCTTTTTTGGTCAGTTATATAGATTATCTGAACTTCCATGTTTTCTTAATTTCTTTTCATGATTTCCTTTCTTGTAATTTAATATACACAAATGCATTTTTTCTGCTTTTCACTTTTCATCTTCATGATATCTCCTTCCTTCCCCTCTTTATACAGTATTATCAGTAGACAAGTCATGTGGATGCTTTGGTGTTCCTCTCCAATCAGAGCTAAATTACGGTAGAACAAAGGGCTGCATGTCTGTCACTAGGATCAGTGATAGTGGAAAAATGCAATAAAAACAACAATAACAACAAAACTTTGGTTTATTGACAGGAAAACCTTTCAGGAAATGAAATTCCAGACAAAGCACTGATACAGGGGACAGCTTCATGGAGCACAGTTAGGCTTCAGCTCCCCCTAGTGGATTTTAGAAGTCATAATTCTAGTTGACCGTAGTGAGTTGTGACCTAAATGTTTTGATTTTAAAGCTTCAGTTTGATCAAAACTTAACATAATTTCAGCAGCAGGAACTAATTTATTAAACCAGATATTATTTATTTAAATGTAGCTCTGTCTTGAATATGTCAGATAAAATGATACATAAATAAATTTTAATGTCTGTATAGAGATGGAGTGTAATTGCAGGAAAGGCACAGACATAGCTGCTATAAATTATGATTACATTTAATGGTCCTAGATTCTATTATTTACTGTTATTTGTGATGATATGTGACTATTGAGTCACTTACACATATGTGTAGCCATTTTTAAATGTAATAAATAACACATGTACAGATGAGATACTGTTTAATTTTTAATAAAGAAACCCAATTTCAATATGATTGCATGCATATTTTAGGAAATTGGTCTCAGTAAGCGAGATAGCTGTATTCACCCACCATTGTTTATTTAGATCATCTTAATCCGGAAAGGAGAGAAGTCGATTTTCATTAAATTTAGCTCCTCTATAATGACAAGAGCTTCCTACTAGCTCTCCTCATTATCTGTCTTCCTGTTTTGAAATCTACTGCTTCTTAGTTAAAGCTTGCAAAACCTCAGAAACAGTACCCAGAGGCCAAACCTTCCAGTAAGTCACTTTAAAAGTGAGTAGTGAGGTTAACACCGAGGCAAAGTGTGTGGTGTGAAAAAAGTGAGAAGAGGCCAGACTAAATAATCCTCCAGGGCCAAAACGCTGGAACTGCTTGTTCTAGATTCTTCATTTTCCTGCTTATGAATAGGCTGGCACTGTGTTTGGGCTTACATACTTCCCCATGGTACTGAGCATTGTGCAGAATCCTGCCAGACTAACTCTGCATTTTGGGTCCGTGCCCTTTCTGTTCCATGTTGCATAACCAGGACGGCTGAGTATAAACAGAAGCAGCCCCAGCAAATGCCAGCAACCACCAGTAGACCAACATTGTGTTTCCCCACGTACCCACTCTGGTTTACTGCACGTAAATATATGCACACTGCTCTGCTGTGTATTTGTGTCTCACGTATATCACACTATTGCCTCCACATTCAAACTCATTCAAAATGAAACTTTATTAAACTTCTGTTATATTTGTTATACTACAGTACAATTGTCCAGAGCAACCAGGAAAGTGATTGTTTACATTGTTTACAGTATTTACATTACATGGCTAGATACAAGTGAAAGGCTTCCTTTGATTTGGTTGAACGCACATCTAAAATGTAGTTATACTTAACATCATTGTACACACATGATTACTTGTCAGATGGAGGACTGATGCTATTCAGTGTTATCAGTTTCAACACAGGACATGAACACATAATTGGTTGGGTTGTTGTTATGGACATTTCTTTGTTTTCCTTCCTGTCTGGCTCTTGTAGATGCCAGGAGTTGGCTGGCTATGAAGATGTTTCACGCTCTTGGATGCCATGAGTTATAAAGGTCCCTGTGTATAAAGTGCCCAGTGGTTTATGTAACTGCTAATAGGGCCATTGATTATACTGAAGCCTGGACTAGTGAGAACTGGACAACCAGAGCTGCAAAGAGGGCTTTTTGTTATTGGGAAGGTATTGTTGAAAAAGGCCAGAGGCCCGAGTCATGGTTATCTGCTCTTTTAGGCTTGAATTACCATCAGTCCATGCAGACAAACCTCGCACTCTTCTGCCTTTATGTAACTTGCCACCAGACTATCCTACACAACTTTCAAGTCACATGGAGTGGGTTATGATGATGTTCCTGCAAAAAAAACAAAACATATATATGCATCATTTCAGGAAAAAAAGTACATTTATTGTGTTGCTCAAGATATCGAAGTTCAAGGTTAAGGTTCAGTTAAAGTTTTGTGTTTTATTGTCACTGTCTGCATAGCTGTCTGTTTATCAAACTGACTGAATTTATCCTTTCCCCAACCCCAGTGCAGTTACATCAGAGCCCGTCCCTTTGTCTCTTCTGGATGTTTCCAGAACTTTTTTTGGCTGTGCAGACCTGGCGTGAATTCAGCACAAACTCTGTCCTGTAAACACTTTCTATTATTATTATCAGAGTGAAGTCTATTCAAAACAGACTTTTCTTTTTTTAACAAAAAGGAAAAATCTTCATGGCCTTAATTCAATCTTAGTACCAACTGAGCTTAATTTAAAGCACACAGCCTACCTGAATGTTGTTGCTGACCATCTCCATCCCTTTATGACCATCGTCTTCCAGCAGGATAATGCATCATGTCACAAGGCTCAGACCATCTCACTCTGCTTTCTTGAACGTGATAGTGGACCTTGTCGAATCTATGCCGTGAAGAATTAAGGCAGTCATGAAGGCAAAAGGGGTTCCAAACCTGTACTAGCAAGATGAACTTCATAAAGCGCCTGGTGAATGCATGTCGATAACTTTCTTACAGTTCTGGTAATTCTCTCTTGCTAAAAATCAGTTGAAGCCTGTCATAAATCAATCTGTGTAGTATATTTTAGCAACCTTAAAGGGCGGTATGTGGCTGGAGCGCATGATTATTCTGTACCAGCTCATACATCACCAGTTCAGCAGGTTTTTCCCCCTTTTTAACATCTCAACAATGCAGTTCTATGAGAGATAAAGAGGTGCACTGTGTTGTTTTTATCAAAGCCAGTAATTGTACTTCATATTGAATGATTGGACACACATTTTGTTTACTGACAAAATATCCTTTATATTTACACAGACATGAACGAGAGGTAAATGAATCTACAGTCCCTGGGAACTTTGTTCTTCAGCTCACAATCCTGAAGTCTCCGAGCAAAGTCCCTCATTCTCTTACTCAGTGGAAATGAAAAATATTTTTGTTTATTAACAATATGCCTAAGAATCTTCACTGCTGCGTCTGAGATAATATATTTGAGTTAATATTTCAATTTTGTTATCATACCCCATCATAGTGGCTTAGTCGTCATCCTATAAAGTATTGCACCATTTCAAACTGGATGGATTTTGTTTCATTAGAGGACAGTTGGTGAAGTATTCCACAGTGAACAAAAGATAAACAGTATAAATGAAGAATCAAACCTTCTCTGTATTAGTTTTCATGAGTTTCCTCTGTGTTTCAACCAGCATTGCTTTCAGTTTTAGGCAAAACTGGAACACTGATGAGCATCGTTTTTTCCCCTAAATCCCATAGTTGTTTTATGGGATTTAGGTCAGCACTCTGCGAAGGCTTTTATTTTCTCCTGGGTGAAATATTCTGTCACCACCTCTGTCACTTCAGTTTTTCCACTTTAACTGACTGGTGCTGGCTTTAAGTCTGAATTCAACATTTATGTTGTTTTGATAAATACAGATCAGCTATATTATAATAAAACAGCCACAGGCTTGACTTTTCACACCTTTATGTTTTACTGCATTTTATCTGGTTAGAATTTTTCCCCTGGTAGATTAAAATTTGGATCATTCTAAAATAGCACACATCTCCAAAATGTGCTGTCTGTCTGCGCGTGCCGTTTTTGCAGAGTTAATCCTGGTTGTCTTATCCTTTTAGCTTATTTAGAAAATTGCACTTCCTGTGCACCAGTATTTGTTGATCCCATTTCTAATCCTCTGTTAAATTAATCGGATCTCTTGATCTCTGAAGCGATCTTTCCTGCTGTTTCTTTGGGTTTTACTCACAGTCACAAGTCCAGCCTGCTGCTGGTCTTCTCAGTCTGTTATGAGTCGCGTGTCCTCTGTTTTTGAACATTCACACCTTTTGACTGGGTATATTTTGACAGTATGTTCAGCTGTGGAAGATGAGGTTGTTTTCTGATCTGATGCACAGAGTGGCCTCATTTTACAAAAATATTAACGTTGGATTTGTGAGGTCATTCAGTTGTTGTGCATTTGTTTAAGGGTTACGTCCAGGCCATTTATGGATGCAGGTGGATAAAGTTAGTTACCCTTCGAGTTCTCATAGGGGCCCTATTCTCAGAGGTTGAATTTAAATTATTTATATTTTTATTTAAAGAGATAAATTAATGCTTTCTCCTTTAGGAATCGGATTTATTTAGCAATTAAACAGATAATATGTTTATATATAGTGTTTTTATGACATATTGATAAGGTTGAAATACTTTTGGTGCCACTTTTGTCACTATTGAAAATATATACAATCATTCTGTTACTGTCTCAGTTATTGCATAGCTAATATGAACTAATTTATGCCATTGTAAATAACACCTAAAGCAGGCCACAGCTGTTCTTTCTGGCTCCTAATTTTAACCAGCTAATGTGCTGCTAATGAGGAAAAGCTGCCTCTGTGGCTAACGTCTCTATTTATTTCTTTTCTGGCATCAGTGACTTGTCAGGACACCCCCACCTGTGATTTTAGTCACTTTGCTATTTGTTGTGTGCTAAAAAATCTGTGCTGAGTCACTGTGGAAGCTTGATTATTCCCGGACAGACAGGAGTCGCTGGAGGCCATATACCCTCCACAGGAGTGTGACTTCAGGCTGGAATGACACTGACAGCAGAGCAAAATAATGTGTGTGATTTATTCATAACTGGTGGGAATTCTTCATTTAGAATTTCTAGTCTTAGATTCCCAGAACAACTGCAGACTGACAGTTAAGACGCCTATAAAAAGATTTGTCTTTACTTGTGCTCCCCGTACATGCAACACAGTGCTGTTTTTCTCTTTTTAGCTTCTGTTTTGATGTTCTAGCATTTTTTTTTCTTGAAATTTTACTTCATTATTCATTGGCTTTATTGATAACGCTACATTATTTTACAGTTTAAAGTCTTGGCTCAGATTTGAAGCCACAGATCCTTCCATGTGTCCCTTTCATTCAGTACTGGGGTCAAACCTACTCATCACACTGTAAGTTGGGCTTCTTCTTATATAAGCCATCTTTTCCCTAAATCCTACTCCCTCTCTTCCGGTCCCCAAACTCCTCCTGCTTTCCCATTAAAGCCAGTAGTCATGCCAGTCAGCCCCCTCCCTCCTGTCAGCTTGGGCACTGAGCTCTTTAGTTGCCCCTCCAACCACTCCCGCCCCCCTGGCTACACCCACTACCTGCTTTGCTTTTCTGTTTTTCTTTTCTTC